>MU260070.1:840000-842500 GCA_020310875.1 Ceratopteris richardii
GGAATTTTCACCATAAAGATGAACATCCTAGAAACTTTGTTCCCTTTGGCGACCAACCTACCATTCTGTTTTTACTCTTCTACACATAAACCATCAGCATTGAACTTGAATTGTAATCCGTGATCAACCATTTGTCCAATAGAAATTGGATTCTTTGTTATATTTGGAACATGCAGCACATTAGCAAGATGTTTTACCTTCCTATCCTCCATAGATAGTGCTATTTTTCATGTATGCTCGATAGGATGTGATTTTTCATCACTTATTTCAACAAATCCAAGAATAGACAATTTTTGCAAACTACTAAACCATTCTACATGGCTTACCTATGATTTGAGGAACCTAAGTCAACATACCAAACATTACCATTCCATTTCAAAACAACAACAGACATTGTATTCATCATGTGATGTTGGACCATGGACAACTTCTAAGAATCATCCACACTTGTGAATGCATAGTTGTTTTGTTGCCTTCTATTATTTTGATTCTTCAAGCTTCATTCACATTCAAAGTGAACATGTCTAACATAATTCCAACATCCTTTACTATCATTACTGTTGGAGCAAGCAATCTCCAAATCACCACTCTTATCATTTCTCACACTTTATATTTTCCATATGATGTTGGACCATGGACAACTTCTAAGAATCATCCACACTTGTGAATGCATAGTTGTTTTGTTGCCTTCTATTATTTTGATTCTTCACGCTGCATTCACATTCAAAGTGAACATGTCTAACATAATTCCAACATCCTTTACTATCATTACTGTTGGAGCAAGCAATCTCCAAATCACCGCTCTTATCATTTCTCACACGTTATATTTTCCATATGATGTTAGTCTTGAAGTGTTTTCATATAGAATCCATATGACCCACAAGTTACAAAAATAAAAGGAAAAGTAGTTACGTAGAAAATTTAGATGAAAGAGGCAACTTGCAAAAGTCACTCCTTAAATCAAGGAGATTGAACCTACATCTCGTATAGTAAGAAACGGTTGCGCGGTGATACTTTGCCGCTTTCATATTTCTTGTATATAAGAACAAGTAGCTAATGAAAAAATTGGGCAACATAGTATTCACGATATATGTTATGTCGTTGACCCCATCTCTCTCTCTCTCTTGCTCGCAGCATTAGCTCGGTATCTTTCCTGATGCATTAGTGTGAATCTCTGCAACAGTGCATATGTACACAGAACTACAAGACTGTACATGTTTATATGTCAGTCATAGTCTTACATCATCTCGTAGCTCATAACTTAAGTAATGAGTGCATTGCGATGTGAACAAAATCATCCACAATTATCTATGTCGATGGTTTTATCGGATTGAAATGATTGCTCATCGTTATTCATGATGAGTGTGTCATGGTTGGTACCAATATAGTATGACTTTTACACATGCACAACAGTTGTAGTTAATACATCGAGATCGCAATCATGCATAATCTATAGAGAAGCATATGAAGCTTAAGGTTTTACTACGGGCACATATTTCCTCCTACGTACTCACAGAGAAGGTTAAAGTATGCCTAAATTGCATTCGTAAATGCTCAACTGACAATTATGCTTATTATGATCTATAATTCTTTTCGGGTTGATGATACCATAGTAGCACTATACTCATACTATGTACGCAAATCAATAATCTGTACTACAAGCATTCACTTCATGATTAACTTACATTTCTGCAAATGTGCATAATGAAGATGATCACAGGTTAAAGCATATATAATCATTTATGGATGATTATTATTCATGAACACCACGTATTCAGGAACATCGGTCCATAACATGTAGAACTGTCCAAACAGATGTATTTTCATATACATATATACATACATATATATATATATATATATATATATATATATATATATATATATATATATATATATATATATATATGTATATGAATATATATATATATATATATATATATATATATATATATATATATATATATATATATATATATATATGCACGTACCATCACATGTATGTATGTATCTGCAAGTACCATCAACATCATATATCTGCAGGTACCATCAACATCAAAAAGGGATGAACACACAAACTGATTGAAGCATGCAATCAGTGAGAGGAAGGAAGAATCTAGCTCCTGCAAGGAGTGGTTCACATTTCTCTACAAGTGACCTAGAAATTTCGTGAGCACTGTTATATATTCCAGTTAACTCTACTTCAAGAGGGTATCAACGGGTACTGTCAACTCAGTTGTGATGCTGATCGTTGAAATTTGCAGATGAAGTGTCTCATATATATGTCAAAACTCAGCAAATTATGCTTTATGAACCCAATATGCAAGTTGTGCACATCTCAACGTTTGGTCTTTGAGTATGCACATATGACACATCATTATTTAATGTTATGTAGTGCAAATTTCCATATGCACTTGAATACATCCCTTCTAATATAATATTTGAGGAAAACTATTTTTGAAGCTTACGATAAGGATGTACATAGAGGTGCTCGTGTGCA
>MU260070.1:847500-857500 GCA_020310875.1 Ceratopteris richardii
AGAGAGAGAGAGAGAGAGAGAGAGAGAGAGAGAGAGAGAGAGAGAGAGAGAGAGAGAGAGAGAGAGAGAGAGAGAGAGAGAGAGAGAGAGAGTTAAGATCTATAGTTGAATAGATAAATACAAATTAAGTTTTTTTCTCTTTAGATTAGACTAAATACATAAATAGATAGAAAATAATTGTTTGCAAAGAGAGAGAGAGAGATAGAGAGAGAGAGAGAGAGAGAGAGAGAGAGAGAGAGAGAGAGAGAGAGAGAGAGAGAGAGAGAGAGAGAGAGAGAGAGAGAGAGAATGAGTATATATATTTATGTGTGTGTAATTATATTTTTTGTATGTATGTATGTTTGTGAATACTCCAGTATGTATATACATACATACAGACACACACACACACATATATATATGTGTATATATATATATATATATATATATATATATATATATATATATATATATATATATATATATATATATATATATATATATATATATATATATATATATATATATATATGGAGTTAGACGTTTGCAGAAGCACGCAAACAACACAAGGAATTAGAAGAAGCTTGGAGCACAACACACAATGCTGAACGTATTACCACTAGAATGTAGAAAGATAAGTAGCTCGTTAGGGCAATAGGCATATATACAAGCTGGGGTTCAAAATCTCCTAAGGAGGGAAAAATGTGCCCCGACAGTCGTAGAGTGTTCAGACACATCACTACCTAAATATATCAACAAATCCCCCCTAGAAGTGATGCAGTGAACATGGAGCTAGCACTCATGTATAAGGAAGTGCCAAGCTATGTGGAATCAATCCACAAAAGGAAGTAAGCCCAAAGCTTTGCAGAAAGCTTGAATCTTCTCTCTAGGTAGAGCTTTTGTAAAAAGATCTACAATGTTCTCCTGTGTGGGCACATATGCCAAGCTGATCTCCCTAGCAGAGAACCTCTGCCTAACATAATGATGATGCACCTCAATGTGTTTAGTGTGAGCATGGAACAGAGGGTTCCTTTTAACTACCACTGTCAGTGAAGATGATGGTGGCAAAAGCTTGACAAACAACCAAATCAAACATAAGGCATCTGAGCCACACACACTCAACGATCATTGTGAAAGCTACCCTATACCTAGCCCCACAACTAGAAGTAGCCACAGTATGCTGCTTGTTGCTCAACCAAGATATACATGAGCTACCAAGCATGAAGCAAAAACCACTAGTGGACACACGAGTATCATAGCAACCAGCCCAATCATTGTCAAAAAAAGCATGCAAATCTGGCGATAGTGATCCCCTCTTGGGATAAAACAATCCAAGTAGCTGGGTATTACGCAAGTAGTGAAAGATGCGCTTAACCTCCTACCAATGCTTGACACGTGGGCAATGCGTAAACCTGCTTATCTGTGAGACAACAAACTGAATATCTGGCTGAGTAATGCATAACTAAATCAAGCATCCAATAGCCCGTTGATAGAGAACGACATCAAATGCATCTCCAAAATCATGAAGACCCAATCATAAACCTCTCTCCATAGGAGTGGCAATGTCTTTTAGTCTTCAAGGCTAAAATGCTGCAATAATGTGTGAATATATTTTGTTTGACACAAAGCCATTCCACCATCAACTTGCATAAATTGAATGTCCAAATAGTGATGCAAATGCCCCAAATTAGACATCCTAAATGAGGCATGCAAATCAGCCTTAAAATCAGCAATATGCGTGTCATGAGGACCAGTGAGTAGCATGTCATCAACATATACCACAATGATCAGAAGCACATCATTAGCACACTTAACATATAAGGCGCTTTGAGTTGGACTGTTCTAAAAACCATGTGTAATTAGATAGGCATGTATATTTTCATACCAAGCATGTGGTGCTTGCTTTAAACCATATAATGCCTTCTTTAACCTGCACACATGGTTTTCATGCCCTTTTTGCACAAAGCCACATGGCTGAAAAACATACACTTCTTCATGCAAGTCACCATTTAGAAATGTTGTTTTCATGTCCAACTGATGTACATTCCAACCATGATGAGGTGAAAGTGCACAGGTGCTACGAACAGTGGTCATTCGACAAGTAGGAGAAAAGGGTTAGCCTTATACCTGTCATCTGTTCCAACACAAGGATGAAGAAGAAGCTTGGAGCACAACACACAATGCTGAATGTATTACCACTAGAATGTACAAAGATAAATAGCCCCTTAGGGCAATAGGCATATATAAAAGGTATTGGGAAAGATGGATGGACGCTCTAAGAAATGAGTTGGTATTGCTAATCCCTACTTTGTACCAGCCCTCTTTCACTTGAGAGTTACGTTGTAGGCCCTTTTTAGCTTTCCTATGACACTAAATAAGTGCCTATGTACTTTGGAGATGATCCATGTAATGATTGATCAAAAGCAGATAACTTCACAATTCACAAATCATAAAAAACCTTCTATTTTGGTTCACATACGTGTTGGTTGTGAAGCTCAGTTCTCCCAGTACAACAAGAATTAGAAAACTTCCTTCTGGAGATATCCAATTAGCTTATAGGGATAATGCTTCCAAGTGGAATCACTTAAAATGATTGACTATACACAGAGCAATCAAATTAGCAAGTGTAGCATTACCCATGATTTTTAGGACCTCTATAGAGAATGACTAGTGACCACTTCGAGCCGCTTCTCTCTCAATACACTAAATGGAATGTCTTCAAAATTTGGCAGCTTGTAGTAGACTTAGAGCTGATTCCAATAAGCCATAGAACATTAAAAATGGTGCAGTATTGATTGAGATATCAGCAAGACAAGGACAATATTTTGAGTGACTGATAGAGATATCAATAGATATAAGCAATGATCTATTGTACTATATGACAATGTTGTACATGATCATTGGCATGATAATCAATGCACAATGATGATGGGAAATGTAGGCTATGGCATGAGCCTCTCTATTACATCAAATGATAAACTCTAAGCTTAGTAATGGGGGCATCACAACCGTGCGTTTTGAAGTGTTCTTTTATAATACTTTTCTTCAAAATTGAATTTGAATTCAAATTCGTCTCTCTCTAGAAAAGTGATCCCCTAATCTAGGAGATATTGTCTCTAAATGAAGTCGTAGCTTTTCATTATATCTAACTCCACAAGTTTAGTGAATTTACAAAGATTCTTTTAGATGTAGATGCCTTTTACAAAAGATAAAAGGTAACTATCCATAAGCAATGGTTCTCATGGGTCTTCAATCATTTGCACATAAAATCTTCTCATGCTTAGCCAAGTGTGTAGGCTTGGCACTTGCACCAATAGCTCCCCCTCAAGCCAAACATCTTGGCTTGGTGTTCTTCATCAATCCTCTTGATTGTCTTGTAACCCAATCATTGCTTTAAACCTGCAAAGTTTAGTACCATCAAGTGCTTTGGTTAATAAGTCTGCACATTGCATATTAGTTGATACATATGCCAACTGAATTTCCTTTCTCAATAGCTTCTCTCTCACATAATGATAGTGGACCTCTATATGCTTGGTCCTAGCATGATAGATAGGATTTGCTACAAGATGTAAGGAACTTGTATTATCTCCAAAAATCATTGGAGAGTTAGCATGTAATCCCAAGTCTGCATATAACAATCTAATTCATATTGCTTCTTGAGTGGCATTGGCTAGTCCTCTATATTCAGCCTCTGTTGAAGATAAAGCAACAATAGGTTGCTTCTTTGAAGACCATGATATAGGCTTGTCACCTGCAAAAGAGAGATAACCTAATGTACTCCTTCTATCATCTTTGCAACCTGCCCAATCTGCATTTGAGTATATCTTGATATCCAAATCTGAAGTATAAGGAAAGTCTAAACCTTGATTTTGTCAACCTATGGTTCCACGCCCTAGGTGCCTGCTTCAATCCATAAAGATCTTTGTTCAGTTTACACACATAATTTACCTTGCTTGGGTCTTCATAGCCAAGAGGTTGAGCCATGTAAACCTCCTCTAAAATCTAGCCATTAAGAAATGCATTTTTTACATCCAATTGGTACATGTTCCAATTCTTTGATGTGGCCACACTCACCAATACCCTGATGGTTGGCATTTTGGCCACAAGTGAGAAGGTTTCTTCATAGTCAACTCCTTGGGTTTGTGCAAAACCCTCAGCCACAAGTCTAGCTTTGTACTTGCTTATTCATCCATCTGAATTTCTCTTGATCTTGTAGATCCATCTAGAAAACCAATTACCTTCATAGATTCCTTCTTTGGTACTAGCTCCCAAGTATCATTCTCCTTGAGTGCTTCAATTTCTTCATCCATAGCTTCGGTCCATTTTGTCTTGGTCTTTGCTTCTTCATATGATGATGGCTCTTCAAGTGATAAGTCTTTGGCAAGATAAATAGAATGCTTAGTAACTAAAGAAGTGTCATACCCATATCTAATTGGTTTCTTGATCTCCCTTTGTGATCTCTTGATTGCTTGGTTGGATGATTCAGGTATGTCCTCTACGTTTTTCATCTTGACCTTGCCTTTGGATTTCCATGCCTTGAATTCTTCTAGGTTGATGATGTCCTCATCATCTGATTTGATGTCTTCAGTCTGGTTTGGCTCCTCCTTGGTGAGGCTTGGAAACTCCTCTTCCAAGTCACAAGGCAACTTTACTTTCCTGCATTCACTTTCAAAACAAGAATCATTCTCATCAAAGACAACATCTCTACTAACCATAAATCCTTTGTTGGAAGGATTCTAAAACTTGTATCCTTTCTAATTCAAGTCATACCCTATGAAGATGCACTTCTTTGCCTTAAGGTCTAGCTTACCTTTGATTTGAGATGGGATATGCAGATAAGCAAAACATCCAAAGATCTTGCAATGATCAAGTGAAGGTCTTCTCCCATGCCATGCTTCATATGGGGTCATCCCATCAAGAGATTTTGATGGAAACCTGTTAACAAGATAAGTGGTACTAGATACACTTTCTGCCCACAAATAATTTGGTAACTTTTTTTCATTTAGTGTTGACCTAGCTGTTTCAACAATTAATCTATTTCTCCTCTCTACAACCCCATTTCATTCAGAGGTATACCTTGTTGTGATTTCCCTTTTGATTCCTCTATCTTGCAAGAATGCATCAAACTCATTTGAGAAGTACTCACCTCCTCCATCTGACCTTATTCTCTTTAGGCTTCTTCCTGTTTGGTTTTCCACAAGTGCAAGATACTTCTTAAAGCAACTGAATACTTCATTTTTGTGCTTCATAAAATATAAGATAGCCCATCTATTGAGCTCATCAATGAAGGATACTTAATACCTTGATCCAAAAATTGAAGGGTCCTTACTTGGTCCCCATACATCTATATGGACAAGCTCCAAGTAGTCCTCATGCATGTAGCCTTTCTTGGAGAAGGGTAACTTGTGAGATTTTCCAAACTCACAAGCACCACATTTATAGATCATGTGTTGCTTGGATACATTAGGTATCCCAAGCATACATTGATCTCTATATATTTGTTTTAAGGTTCTCTCACCTATGTGCCCTAATCTCTTATGCCAACTTTCAAGCTCTGACAATGTTTGATCTTTGTAGCTATAAAGTGCAGTATTCTTTGTATCTTCAAGTTCAAATGTAAATAACCTACCAATCTTTTCTCCCTTAGTGATTCTCTTGAATCCATATTGGGGATCCTCCACAAATGCTCCATATTTGTTGAACCTGACTTGCAAACCTTTTTCAACAATCTGCCCAACACTCATCAAATTCTTGGTGATTGTAGGCACATATAGAACCCTGCTCAACAGATTTCTATTTCCATCAGAGGTTTTTACATTTCCTACATTGACCACTGAATGCTTGGTGTTATCACTTGCTTGTACTTGATGTTTTCCCTTAGGTTCCTCAAGGTCAGGGAGAAGGGCTACATTGCATGCCACATGGTTTGAACATCTTGAGTCAATGTAGAAGAGATGGTCATCATTCATGCCTTGCTTTGAAGTCATATTCATAATCAAAAGGGAATCCTCTTGTTCCTCTGTATAATTGTTGTAGTCTTTCCTTGATTTGTAGCCTCCTTGTTAGTTGTTATTGTAATTGTTGTTGTAGTTGTTATTGTCGCCTTGATGATGGTTGAATCTTCCTCTTGATTGTGTGTAGCTACCTCTTTGGGAACCTCTACCTCTCTGATTCTTGAAGTTCCTATAAGATTCATCTATGGTGTGATTTGAAAAACAAAAAATATTACATGGGGGAAGAGTTGAAGGGTCTCCTCCTACCTTGCTTACCTCCTCTACCCCTACCTCTTTAGTTTCTACCTCTCCCTGCATAGTTAGCTTGAGAGGTTGTACCTTCATCCTCAATGTATTTGCTTTTCCCTTTCTCTTTAGACTTGCCTTTATATGTATATAGAGCAGAAGAGTTATCACCTCTTGGTGAATCTCCATTTTTGTTGAGCTTGGCTGGTAAAGACTTGCCCCAGGAGTGTGATAAGATCTGGAATCTACATGTCCATGTACAAGTCCATGGCAGTTGTGAAGCTCTCCCATTTGTCATCTGCCTTAATACCATTGATCACTTGCCACACAAATTGCTCCTCTTAAATCTTCTCTCCTATGCTTGCCAATTGGTCAGCCACATCCTTGACTTTGGCCACATACTCTGAGATGCTTTGCTTGGGTTGCTTTCTTTGAGTGGTAAAGTCAATCCACAATTGGTTCTTCCTAGCCCTTGTGTTGGAAGAAAATATGATATCAATGTATCCCATGTCTCCTGGGATGTCTTACACTTCCTAATGTGTGGAAGAAGAAAGTCAGAGATAGAGTTAAGTAAGTATGACCTTGCTAATGCATCCTTGGCACACCATGAATTGAGTCTTTCATGTTGCTCTCTTGTAGGTTGTCCTTTGCTTCTGAAAATGGGCATCTCCTCATCTCTTGAGATCTATCCATAGAGACTCCTCCTTGAAAGTATGTCTTCATCCTCAAGGACCATGCTTGGTAGCTCTTCTTGTCCAATTATCAATGAAAGAAGGAAAACCATCTCCCATTTTATATTAACTTTGCTCTGATACCAATGTTGGGAAAGATGGATGTACACTCCAAGAAATTAGTTGGTACTGCTAATCCCTGCTTTGTACCAGCCCTCTTTCACTTCAGAGTTGAGTTGTAGGCCCTTTTAGCTTTCTGATGACACTAAATAAGTGCCTATGTACTTTGGAGATGATCCATGTAATGATTGATCCAAAACAAATAACTTCACAATTCACAAATCATCAAAAACCTTTTATTTTGGTTCACACACCTCCTGCTTGTTAAGCTCAGTTCTCCCAGTACAGTAGGAATTAGAAAAATTCCTTCTAGAGATATCTAATTAGCTTAAAGCGCTAATGATTCCAAGTAGAATCACTTAAAATTATTGACTGTACATAGAGCAATCAAATTAGCAAGTGTAGCATTACCCCTAATTTTTGAGGACCTTTGTAGAGAATGACCAGTGACCACTTCGAGGCGCTTTTCTCCCAATCCACTAAATGGAAGGTCTTCAAAATTTGTCAGCACATAGTAGACTTAGAGCTCATTCCAAGGAGCCATAGAACATTAAGCATGGTGGAGTAATCACTGAGATATGATCAAGACAAGAACACTATTATGAGTGACAATGATAGAGAGATTAACAGATATAAGCAATGATCTATTGTACTATGTGACAATGTTGTACATGATCATTGGCATTATGATCAATGCCCAATGATGGTGGGAAATTTCGGCTATGGTATGAGCCTCTCTATTACATCAAATGATAAAATCTAAGCTCAGTAATGGGGGCATCACAACTATGCGTTTTGAAGTGTTCTTTTATAATACTTTTCTTCAAATTTGGATCTCTCTAGAATCCCCTAATCTAGGAGATATTCTCTCTAAATGAAGTCGTAGCTTTTCATTATATCTAACTCTAGGATTTTAGTGGATTTACAAAGATTCTTTTAGATGTAGATGCCTTTTACAAAACATAAAAGGTAACAGCGTTTCAATGCAAAAATTTTTTTCCTTTTGTGTGAGCAAAGCGAGCACCAACCCACCCACCCAAGGCTTATGACCAAGGTGGCAACCAAGGCATAGAACTTGGCATACCTTGTCATCCGAGTCACCAAAGTCATCGTTGGTGCTGTTGGCTGCAGGCAGGGGAGGACCTCAATGATCAAGGAAGATAAAGGTTCTCGGTAGTTCCTGGGAGGTCACCCATCCCAGTAGTGTTTCCCTTGGAGCTCGCTTAACCGTGGCAATCTCTTGCCACTAAGCTACACTCTTGTTGTGTCTGAAGAAGGGGACAAACTAATGTTGACATTACCTTGAACATGTTTTGGTCCCTCAAAGCTTCATCCTTTGCTTTCAAAGAGTATTTATGAAGCGTTTTTGGGATGTCTTCTGGAGCTATTTTGGAGTACTTTTGCACATAATTCTCTTCACAAAGGTCCAAGAACATCAAGAAGAGTGTTCTTTCTACTTCTTCAACAATAAATATCAACCCTTGGGGCTATGTTTTCAGACACACTCATAAAACTACAGGTTTCTTGAAAGGTTTTCAGTTTTGGTGGGAGCAGCCGTTGAAAATTTATGCAAGTTTTTGAGCGTAAAACATCAGAGTTGAGAGACACTTGCAAGTGTTGTTGGCTAGTTTTTGGGCTATGCATTTAGAATTTTTAGTGTCATTTTACTGCATATATTGAGCACATACACACCATGTATGCTTCTATGGATACCGCTTATGTACGTCCATGTGGCTATTGATATGGCAGTTATGTTTTTTGCATAAAGCCTTTTACATTTGATAAAGAGGGTCGTGGTGAGGATTCCTTAACTATGAGACACCCAGATGTTGGGGTCTCTCTGGTGATGCAGGTGGAAGACTTACCCAGCCTTGCCATAGGACATGTATGATAGTTGTTCATAGGTGCTTGATAAGCCTAGTTGGCTTCTATTGGGTAACTGATTATATGCAGTGGAGTCAGTGATTCACTATGCAAGTAAACATGTCAATATTTGCAGTTTTATGATATTTTTACTCTAGTCATATGCTCATTTTGCAGAGGATACTCTGGTGAAAGTTTTCCAAATTTTTTGGTTTAGTCAACTATACAGTGGTCGATTTACTCCTTGACACACTTATTCATTGGTGTCTGAACTCTTCTATCTCCATTATCATTCTATTTGGTTCTCTATCATCATGGCATTAGAGGTCTTAGGCACATCTAGTGGATCAGGGTCTAGTGCCAGTGTTCCGAGGAGGAGCTATAACTTGTAGGGCAAAGACCATTTTGAGATCTGAAAATTTGATGGCACAAAATTTGCTCTATGGAAGAATCAGATTAAAGATGTGTTGATTCAAAGGAGGCAATGGAGGCTAGTAAATGGAATTTCAAAGAAGCCTTCTGACATGGATGAAGATGATTGGGATGAGTTACATGAAATGGCCAGGTCTACTGTTTGCTTGCACCTGGCAGATAATGTTTACTTTACAGTATTAGACTGTGAAAGTGCAGAGGAGCTTTGGAAGAAGTTATGCAATACATATGAAAAGAGATGGCATCAAATAAAGTGTATCTGATGAGAAAATTATATGACCTTTGTATGAAGGACACATATAGTGTTGCTACTCATCTAAATGAGTTTGATGCCATATTATCCCAGTTAGAGGCTCAAAAAATGGATATGGATAATGAAATGAAAGGAGTATTGCTGTTATGCACCTTGCCATCATCATGGGATACATTTTGCACAACTATTAGCAATAGTGCACCTGGTGGTAAACTCGACTATGATGACATATGTGGAGCACTCTTGAGTGAGGAGATTCATAGAAAATCTATGGTTGGCACTTAGAGTGGAGATGCATATAATGTTTGTGATTCTTACCAAGGAAAGAATCAACAATGTGGCAGGAGCAAGAACAAGGAAAAGAATGGTCAATGGCATAAGAGTAGAAGTAAATCAAGGAAGAGGGATATCGAATGCCATTATTGTCATAAGAAAGGACACAT
>MU260070.1:862500-870000 GCA_020310875.1 Ceratopteris richardii
CTCATAGACATGTTTACAAGGTGCCTCCAGAAAGGACACCATTTCAAATTTCTATAGCTGAAGCACAATAGCAAAATAAAGATGACCAAAGTGTGCATGCCAAAGCTTTGAATTTGAGATAGCTTAAGAACTTTGAATTGCACATGCTAGATCATTCATAGATTTTGCATAGTCTATGAGCTTAAACAACCCACAATATATAATGCTAGAAGCAATTATAACATCACCATTTGATAGATTATATATTGTATATGTATCATCAACAAATTTGACAAGCAATCCAATCTTTGCTAATGTGGAAATTGAAAAAAAAGAAATCTTTTGATCCCTGGCACATAGAAAGCATCTGGCAGTGTGAAAGAATTTCCATCCATTGTAGTGAGAATGATCTTACCAAGTCCCATTACAAGATAAGAGGAGTTTTTAGCACATGTAATGGCCTTCCGTATAGAGGCAAGCTCAAGTAAACTGAAGAAACTTTTTTGTGAGGTAATATGTTTGGTTGCCCCACTATCAAAGTACCAAACATCATATTCTACTACAAACATACATTGCTCATGAGAAGATGGGTCATAGCTACAAACAATAGCTAATGTCTGTTCTTCATTCTCAATAAGATTAGTAGAGTCTATTTTGGGTGCAGAGGCCTCTGCAACAACCATTCCAACCTCTTTCATCTTTACCTCTTTTGCAACCATTCTTAGACAACTCTTTGTGTCATGATTGATTACCTTATAGTATTCGCAAATGTTTTTCTACTTTTGTGTCTTTTAATCTTTGAATTCCTTCTTGCACTATGTAGCATTATCAGATTTCTACTTACTAATAGATGAGCACCATTTTCCTTTGTGTTCTTGAATAGCTAAGAAATCTTGATTTGCAAAACACATGATTAAAGTGTTCTTCTTGGATTTATCTTCATGCAAGAAAAAAGAGAGTAACTCCTCGAATGTGAAGGAATTTGAATTTCCTTTCATCATCAATCAAAGATTAGAAGAACTCTAATATGAAAATGAATATGCAAGACTTCACAAGCACAAAACAAGTACTTGTTTAGATCTTTGATCTTTGTGAAAAAACAACCCATGGAATCTCCATCATTGATATGCTCACTCTCAAACTATTTTTAGAGGTAAACTGGGACATATTTCAGCACCTTGAATAATATTCCACAAGCCTTTTGCTACAAATACATGATGCATCACATATCCCCACAATGAGAAATTAGTGCCATTGAAATTATTATGAACAACCAACATATGTAATACATCGTTGCTTTCAACCATGACTAGTGACTAAAGTGATAAAAAAATTGAATGTGCCTCAAAATTTTGAACACATAAAAACCGTGTCCAACTTTTCTAAAGTTGTAGTAGACTTCAAGCCGCTTGTAGTGGAGAACCTAAACCTATATATATGTTTGGCACAAAAGGATACATTTTTTTGGAGTTGTGTGTTTCAAGATTGAAATGAGCTTAGATCAAAATTTCTACACCATAGAGTGAAGAAATCTTGAACTCCTAATCACCCTGAGCATGATCACCAATTTTTGTGTGATTTTGAGACTCAATGGAGTTTTGATGACACCTATGATGAAGTGGTGATCTACTCTAATACCAATTGTTGAAGTTTTAGGTTTGTAAACACACAAATAGCACAAGGAAGAAGAAGATGCTTGGAACACAACACAACACAGAATGTATTACCAAGTGAATATCCAAGGAAAATCACTCATTAGGGTTATAGGTGTATATACAAGATGGGGGAAAAAACATCCTTAAGAGGGGAAAAAGTGCCTTCATAGTCAAGTGTGTTGAGAAACATGAAGATTGAAATATATCAAAAGACTTTACATTCAAATTTGACTGTAACAAATTTCCAAGGCTAACACATATAGGTCCAAACTTTATCATGCTACCTAACATGCAAAGGATTTGATGGAAAATGAGTTTCATAAATCCTTGATCCCTTAGAAACTATGGGGATGTCTTTATAAGCATTTTTAACGCCTTTTAAGAGTGTTTCATTTCTTGGATGTGAAGCAATGGAAAAGATCCACAAGTAGTTCTAAAACAAAGACGCACAACCCATTTTGTTTTGCAAAAAGAGATTCATTTAATTGATAAACATCTTGAGAGACATCTCATCTTGGCCTATGGGGAGAGTATCCCCCATAATTACAGGAAAATAAATTTGATTGCTAACTAAATAACTATACCCATCCATAATGATAGAAAACAACAAACACGATCGTATGTAGCCTTTTTAATAGAGCACTTTAAAATGATATTCAACAAGAGCTTACTATTGATGCTAATCCAAGTTGAAACATTTTCCAACAAAGTGGACACCATCTTCATGAATTTTGAGTCCATATCGTAAATCCTTGAGGGACTTACGAATGAAATTGCACCTCATTGTGTCATAAAACTTGAAAAAATAAACTTTGAGAAACAAAAGGTTTTAAGAAGACTCTTTTCATAATATTGAAGTCCTTCCCAAATGTTGAGAATGGCTTCACCAATTCACTTTCTTTTGATGAAGTGACATAGAAAATACAACAAGACACCCTCAAGTGTGATACATCGGGGTTTCTATGTTACAAAGATTCCTATGTTTTCGAAGCATGTATCATGACGTATATGGTAGTTGTCGCTACATCATTCTAGTAGGAATAATACATTCCTACTCTTTCATCATAGCCCTAACACATTCTGCAATGTAAATATTCTTCCTTTTTGCTACACCATGCTGGTGTGGTGTGTACCTCTATGTGATTTGTCTCTTGATATCATTGGATTCCAAGAAAATTGAGAATGGGAAAAGTACTCTCACCCTCCATCTGACCTTACGTGGGATATACATATCACATCCCTTTTCTACAAGAGCTTTGAGCCTCTTGAAGTTATGAAAGGCATCTGACTTATGCTTCATGCAATAGAGCCAAGTCATCCTTGTGCAATCATCAATGATAGTTAAAAAGTATCTATTATCTCCGTTTGATTTCTACTCTTTTGGTCCCTTAACATTTGTATCAACTAAATAAAGTGGATAATAACTCATATAGTTTCTCTTCTTTAATGGTAACCTCGTTTTCTTGCCTGATCAACAAGATTCACATGATATTATAACATTCTAATTTTTAGGGTTTGGTAATAGAAGTCCTAAACTATCCATTTCCATGTCTTTCAGCCTCTCAATAATGGTATGTCCATACATCTTATGTCAAATATCCAATTCAACTACCTCTTGCTTCTATATGTGAAGTAGATTGTGTGTTTGGTTTTTGGCTTCACGTACAATCTCAACAGCCTTCCTTCCTTTCTTCTTTTGCCTACCACTTTGTATCCCTCTTTGGGGTTTAGCAAAGCTCATCTCCATCATGGCTAACATGCTATGATTTTTTTTTGAAGTAAAAGCATGGTTACCTTTCCCTTTGTATGATGACTTGTCCTTTCTTCATTGATAACAATCCCTTGCATATTGGTCATACTTTCCACATATTTAGCATCCATCTAAGTTGTTTTTCTCTCAGCATGGTAGTAAATTTCTCCTATTTGTCTATAATTTCCTCTTTCCCTTGTTGAAGAGGAATTACTCCCTTGATCTAGATCAGATTCTACATTTGCTTCTCTTCCTTGTCTTTCTCTACCTTTGCCTTAATTTCTTCATCTCCCTCTTTTTGTACCTCCCTAAAATGTGTGGGTTTCATTTCCATTTAACTTTGAGCCTCTAATGTTCATATCTTGAGTGACCATCAAGGTCAATAATTTCTCAAATTTGGGAAAATTACCTCTAACATATGAAGGGATAATGTACATTTTCCCAATGCAACTTGAAGCATGAATGGCCTCACAGGTATGTTCCCAGATACCTCTATTTACCCAAAAAAAAAGGATTCTTTGAGTTCCTATGGAATGTGTTACACATGGTCAATGCTCCACCCTCATGGACGAATTGACATCATGCCAAGAAGGAATTTCACCTTCAAGTGGACATTGAGGGTGGGTGTTAGATATGCTCAATGCCTGACCCTTATGTAGAACCACCAATGTTTCATGACAATCCCATTATGAGGAGAAGCCATTCAAGAGTATTGGACATTGATGGGTTCTTGAATTTAAGGTCAAATGAGGTCAAAGGAGACCATAGATGGAAAATTAGGAATCCTAATTCTAAGCCATTATACTTGGGATTGATCTTATGTGAGGATCAACCTAAATGAAGTCCTAAAAACAAAAATAGCTTTCTCATATTGGGGAGGGTTCTATTTGATGTGTGCCATTGGATCTAGACTTGATCCTAATTGTGGATTGAGAAAAATAGAGGGCTTCAAAAAAATGCTTTTTCATTCTACTTTTCTACCATTGGATTTATCCATAGATCAATGGTGGAGATTATATTCAGCATGGATCAAGATGCCATGACCATAGAAAATGGATTTGGCAACTTAGGCTTGGAGGTCCTTATAAGGATGGTCCCCTTCCCATGTAGGATCATAGTTTGTAGTGTTTGAAACCATTAGGATATCCACCTTAGTACCCATTGTGTTGGCCTATAGCCATTTGACTATATTCTACTTAGATCACCATCAAATCTCCATATAAGGAGTGCAGGATGGATATAACCATCTATACCTTGTATAGCGTTTGAGTTTTCTTGTATTAGAGTTTTGAGTTTGAATTGAGTTCATCTTCTACTCATCTTATGTACACTTTCCAATATAACCACATCTATGTTACATCCATGAGTAGAAATATCTCTCTTTCTTTCTAACTTGATCCTTTATTTGTTGTGGTAACTCCTACATAGTAATAGAGTTGCACCACTAGTGCATCCTTATTCATAATTTAATTTTTTTCTCACATGGTATGAGAGCTCGGAAGGGTATAGAAGATTGGAGAGATCATGCAAGCCAAGGAATCAACTCTAGAATTTGTGGAATGCTTCAATGTTCAAGCTTGTGAGAGGTAAATGCTTCAACTCTAGAGTTCTCCAAAGGTAAAGGCTTCAATGTTGGAGTTGTTGGGAGTCAAAGGCTTCAACATTATAGCTTGTGGGCATCAAAGGATTCAACACTAGAGTTCTCAAGAGCCAAACACTTCAACACTAGAGTTCTTGGGAGGCAAAGGCTTCAAGGATTCAAGTTCATGGGACATGAAAGCTTCAACACTATGGAGATGTTAAAATTTAGAATTTCAAGTGGAAGTGGAGGTGTTGCAATGGATTTGGTAATGCAAACACCATGGGTTCATTCACGGTCTTCAGTGAAGGAAAGTTAGATGCTACAAATCATTTTCTTTGGAAGTTTAGGATTAAGAGTTATCTTTTATTCTTATGATCGTTTGTAGATGGTGATGGGAATTGATCAAGGGTCAAAACCTACCTTTGGCCCATAGGATCTAGTATAGTGATTCTCCCAAGCACAAAGGTTTTACAAGCTTGGAAGATGATGAATGCAAATGCACTATATGCTATAGTGATCAATTGCTAGATGAAGAGTGTAGGGAGGACACAATAAATGTAGTTGAAGAAAAATAGGTATGCTTCTCAACACAAGAAGGATTAATTGTGGACTCATGGGTACTAGAAAATGATGCATCTCATTAGATGGAGAATGGGAGAGGTCACTCTAGTTCTGTGAAGCCTCAGCCCACCATAATGAGAGGGACAATATTGAACAAGATACAAAAGCAAGGTATTATTCTTCATCACTTATCTACAATGTCTACTTCAGACACATCTTTGAAGACTTGGCATTGAACCAATGAGATAGTTCATCTTTTGGTTGGACATTGGGAGAGGGTATTAGATTGGTAAATGCTCCATCCTCATGAAGGACTTTGCATCATGCCAAGAAGGAATTTCATCTCTAGGTGGACATTGATGGTGGGTGTTAGATATGCTCCATGCCTCACCCTTACGTAGCACCACCAATTCTCCATAATACCCTATTTTGTAAGGCCGCCATTATGAGGAGAAGCCATGTGAGAGTATTGTAAATTGATACGTTCCTAACTTTGAGGTTAGATGAGGTATAAAGCACACTATAGATGGATAGATAGGAAGCTTACTTCTAAGCCATTAGTTTTGAGATTGATCTTATTTCAGGATCAACCTAAATCAAGATCTAGAAACAAAAAAAGCTTTCTTAACTTGGGGAAGGCTCTATTTTATGTGAGCCATTGAACATAGACTTTATCCTAAGTATGGATTATGCAAGATCAAAGGATACAAAAACTAATTTTTGAACGTATTTTTCTAGCGACATATTTACCCCATAGATCAATTGTGGAGATTATATTTGGCATGGATCAAGGTATGAGGACCCTAGAAAATGGGTAGAACGACTTAGGCTTGGAGGACATTAGCACGATGGTCCCCTCCCCATGTAGGATCATAGTTTATAGTGCTTTGAACCATTAGACTATCAATCTTAGTACCCATTATGTTGGCACCTTGACTCTTTCTGGATTACAATCTAAGCTTCATATAGGGAGTGCATGGGTGGATAGATCCATCTATATCTTGTGTAGTGTTTGAGTTATTGTGTACTGAAGTTTTGAGCTTGAGTTGAATTGAGTTGAGGTTCTCTTCTACTCATCTTGTGTCCACTTTCCATTATAAACTCTTGTGTTATTCCCATGAATAGTAATATCTCTCGTCCTCTTTGACCTTGATACTATATATGTTGTGGTAACCCGTACATGGTATTAGAGTTGAAAAACTAGTTCATCCTTATTCATAATTTCATTTCTTTTTTTCTTATGGGATGAACATGAGAGATTTTGCATATTCCATCTAGACCATGAGACCCTCCAAATGCAAGTTACGTCATCCACTCAAACTTACGTTTTCATATTCTAATAGAGGCTCAAACTTACATTCAAGCATCTTAACAAATGAGTGACACACACTTGACTATAAGTTCTAGCCTCTTATCTTCATGATAGATTCAAACATAAGTTGAAGGCTCTTAGCATATCACTGAAACATCCTTGAACTTAAGTTTGAGCCTCTATTCACCTTTGATTGAGAAAGGTTATAATGTAACTTGGAACCTCTCTTGTTGGAGTTGAAGAGGATCCAACTTAAGTTTTAGCTTCTACTCTTTTGAGTTGAAGAGGCTCGATCTTATGATTGAGCCTCTTAAGGAATGAGAAAAAGAGACTCAGACTTCGATCTTAGCCTTTTATGTTCATAGAATATTCTAAGATATTTTAGCCTTTATTCTTTTGAGTGGGAGAGGGTGGACCTTAATTTTCAAGCCTACGAAAGCATGACCTCCATAGACTAGAAGTTAAGTTTGAGCCTTTTATCTATGTAGTTTTTCTTAGTAGAGGCTCAAACTAAAGTTTGAACCTCTATTCATATTTGAATGGGAGAGGTTTGAATTTTAGTTCCAACCTCTACTATGTTTAGCGAGAGAGGCATGAACTCCAATTAGAGGCTCTTATCTAGCTAGTTTCTCTAATGTTTTATAGTAAAGGCTAAAGTTTA
>MU260070.1:872500-945771 GCA_020310875.1 Ceratopteris richardii
CTACTGATAGAGAATAGTAGCAAGTGCATCTCCAACATCATAAAGATTCAATTGTAAACTTGTTTCCATAGAAGTGGCAATAGGTTTGCAATTTTCAAGGCCAAAATGATAAAAGAATGTGCCAATATATTTTGTTTGACACAAAGCTATTCCACTGTCAACTTGCATAAATTGAATGCTCAAATAATGATGCAAATGCCCCAAAATCGACATCTCAAAAGAGGCATGCAAATCACCATAAGAATCAGCAATATGCTTCTCATTAGGACTAGTGAGCAATATGTCATGAACACAGACAACAATGATAAGAAGGACATCATTTGCATGTTTAACATATAAGGTTCTCTCAGTTGGAATATTCTCAAAACGATGTGCAAGAAAGTAGGCATGTATCTTTTCATACCAAGCACGTGGTGCTTGCTTCAAACCATATAATGCCTTTTCCAACCTACACACTTTGTTTTCATAACACTAAAGGGATTAAATACATACACTTCTTCATGTAAACCCCTATTTAGATATGTAGTTTTAATGTGCAACTGATGTACATTCCAATCATGATGAGCTACAAATGCACAGATGCTATGAACGGTGGTCATTTAGCAAGTGGGTGCAAAGGTCTCATCAAAATCAATGATTTTTCTTGAGCATAACATTTTGCAACAAGCCTAGCCTTATACATGTCAACTGTTCCATCAGGTTTACACTTCAACTTGTATACCCATTTAGTGCCAATGGCCTTTTTGCTAGGAGTCAAATCACATAAAGACCAGGTACCCTTCTTCATAAATGCATAGCAGCCATCCAATTTTTTAAATTTTGTGCTTTATCAAAAGAAATAGGCTCATTCTCATCACAAAGACTAGAGGTAGGCATAGTGTTAGGCCGTTGATGCAATCATTTGTAATTATCCATATTTTTAGTGAAGTGCCATATTGGCCAACCATTGTATCCTTTCATGAATTAATACAAGAAAGAGTTGCATTTGTGTGAGCTCGGCACGATGAGTCCGCAGGGACCGTTCATGGTACAGGAGCACTCTGTAGACCATATTTCTTAATTAGTGTTGTTTTCTATTTTTGAATGAGTTAATTGTTAGTGCCTTGTTGATTAATAGTTAGTAGTTTGTGGTTAAAGTTTAATTCTTGTGAAGATTAGTGCGGTTGATATTTGATGCAATTTGAAGTTATTTATGCAAGTTAAATTGAAGGTTCAGTTTGTAGTGTTATCATCCTATAATTGGATACAGCTGTAAAACAATAACATTTAATTGTTGAAGTGAAGTGGTGATAAGATTTGGTGATAATCTATAAGGAATTTGCAAAGTATCGGTGAACTATGAACTGTAGAATCTAAGGTTGGATATAATCCTATGAATCACCATAGAGGATTATGTTGGAATTAGTACTGTAATTTGGTGTATTAGTTTAACATACTACCTAAGTAGGAGAAGTGGGAAATTATGAGGGGTCCTATTTACAAGATTCTGCCACCCTAAGAACTTTGGTAACCTATCCTATCTACCCTAGTTCCTACCAAACAAGGACAGATAAGGAACATAGATTAACATAGGTGATGGGGAGTGGAGTTCAATTGATAAGAGAAACATAGAGTACATTTTCTGAGTGGAGTGCATTTTCTACATGTCGTGAATGCATTTTTGTGAGACTTAGCCAAAGTACCGAAGTGAGAAGCAACCCGTGCGAGTGAATAATGCACTGGGAACACCATCCTGGAGCAGTACTGATGATGTTATGTCTTAAGGAAGGAGTGAAGCAAGTACTAGTGGTTTGGAACCACAACATTTTCTTATTTTTGATCTAGATAACATAATGAAATCGAATCTGGTATCCTTTGGTGCTGGTTCAGTGTTCGATGTGAACACTGAACTCAATAGGAGTCCGATATAGAATTAAACAATAGAAGAAGTTATTGTGGATATTAACAAGCTTATTGAACTTGTTCTAAAGGCAATAGGTCATAGTGCAGGGTGGAGTACCCTTGTTGAATGTCATAGTAAAGAAAAAATTCCAAAGTTCTGGAGTTACAAAAAGATTCTCTCATCTAAAGAGTTGAACCCAATTTAGAAATTAAACATCAAACTTCTAGAAAACGTGTTTGTTGACAACAAACCTGAGCCAACAAGTACCTTTGATTCTTAGAGAATAGTAGACTCAGGTGCAGAAATAATGGAAGACGTACAAAATGATTAGTAGGGATGACATCAAGGAGGTTACTGAAGACAACTGACTACAAGAGTGACTTATGCTAAATTTGGTGGATTCCTAGGTGAAGACCTAGATGTGCATGTTCACACTTTTGAAATCAACTACACTGTATTAAATAACCCAAAAGGTCCTAAAGACAAGGCCATTGTGTTCCGGTCTACATTAGGCAATGAACCAGCGAGATGGCTTACCGAATTTGATCTAAATCATTTCCAATGATGTGAGAATTTTAAGGGTGCATTTTTGCAATGCTTTTGATTAAAGAAAAACGCTGCCAAAATATTTTTTTTTTGCAAACCAATAGGAAAAAGGTGCACCAAAGTGTGCAAGATTGTGCCACTCTCTTTCATATGCACCTATGATAGTTACCCCAAGCAAGTGTGAATTTACCCAATGATGTCATCACCTTGTGGTTCATCAATGGACTCAATCCACAATTATGATAGGTCACAATTATCTGTTGCATCGATGGCATGAACCTAGATGCCTCCATTGCTATGACACTAGAGTTAGAAACATAAAATAGGTGGTTTTAGAGAAGACCTTGAATGGGTGAAATCTAACACAACTAGAAGCAATGGCCCACTAAAGCAGATATTCTACACCAAATGCAAATTCTCGGTCATGTGGCATTTTACTATGGACTAAATCAAATCCACTATCCCATTTGTGACACAATAAGTCATTCCATAGAGTCTTGCCCATAGAATGCCAAAATACAAAATTGATTTGCCATCAACCTAGTACTTCAGGAACCAATTGAATCACCCACAAGCTATGTACCTCCTCACCTTAGAAACACATCATATCCCAACTATACCAATTATCAAGAACCACAAATGGGGAACTATAATCAATCTTGGTGGAACAAGGGCCAAGATAGCAATAGTACCATAGCATCTCAATCAGGCTATCACTTTTGTGGAGAAGTTGGACACATTCATCGACACTGCAAGGATGCTTAGGAGTATGAAAAACATAAGAGGGACACACAAAAACCCATGGCTAACATGGTTTACATTACAACAGTGGACACTAAGACAGAGCCATCGAGACACAATCCAAAAAAATACTCCATCCAGCTGTAAAAGTATTCAAACTAGGCATTAAGGAGCAACAACGTACATTTACTAAAGAATCAAAATGGGCTTAGGCTGAAGGTTTGGTCTTTCCTGACCCTATACCACTTACCCGATAAAAGGTTGAGCAGCTAGAGAAACCTGTACTTGAACTAGTGACATCAGAGCCACTAGCCTCGTTAGATACCACACCAAAATTGACCAACCCCAGCATGGCATGGGACATCCTTGCTAAGGCACCAATTACTCTTCCATTAGGGCACTAACTCTTGTCACCAATATTTGATAGCAATTTCAGTAGCAAGTCCATCCAAGTTCAATTCAGGCATTGGCGATCGCCACTATCCTTCTTGAACTAGTTTCCACAATCGACCATGCAGTTCCATTAATCATAGAATAGTTTTAAAATCACAAAATAATATAGTTCCTTATTGATGGTGGTTTCGATGTCAACATTGCTACTATGTCATTACGGAAAAAGCTAGGATGGAATCATATTGAAACAATCAATTTCTTTGTATGAATGGTTGACCGATCCAGGGTTCATCTGGTGGGCCTGGTGTGCAATATGCCTATTACACTGCAAGGAGAAGTGTTTAATATGACCTTTGTAGACATGGATCTTCACAAATACAATCTCGATTATAATCTTTTGTTTGGTCAAACTTGTCCCAAGCATGCCAAAGTCCTTCAAGATTGGTCGTCTCATGAACTCATTTTTAAATGCAAACATCGTAAATATATTGTCCCATTAGATGACATAAAACCATGTGAAATTCATGCACGTCCCTATGTTGCTGAGCCTGTCCACATATTGGATGGCATGCCCAATGATGAAGAAGAAGCTTTTGTGATCCCTAACCGTGACTTACTCTCCCTAGAGTCTGTGGATTTACAAAAAGTGCTAGACCATTGGTCTCTAGCAACCTATGCAGTACAAACCCTTGTGGATGAATCTATAAATGAATCCAAGGAACAAGTAGATTACATGGATTTTAAGTAGCCTTTTCAATATGAGAGTGACCCCACAAATGCATGTCAATTTTATGTATCAAAAGATCAACTAGTGTCTTGTCATCTTGGAGATGAAACAAATCCACGACCTCTCAAAATAAAAGCTATCTTGGATACTACCTTTCAGTGCCACCTGTTTACTCTTTTAAAGGAGTTTGCAGATGTTTTTGCATGAGACTATAGAGATATGAAAGGTTTAGACCACAAGATCTATCAGCATCAGGTTGTAGTGAAACCGGATGCTTGTTCGGTGAAGCACAAATCTACAGGATGAATCCTAATTATGCTGAGCAAGTAAAGAAAGAGTTAGACACATTAATCTGTGTTAGGTTCATTGTTCCATTAGAACATGTCGAATGGATTTCACCAATTGTGATTGTACCTAAAAAGAATAAACATCTTCATATCTGTGTAGACTATAGGAAGGTGAATGCAACAACTATTCTTGAACCATCCCCGTTACCATTCCTAGATAGTATGTTAGATTATGTCATTGGAAAAGAAATGCATTCCTTCCTAGATGGATATAGCAGCTATAATCAAGTTCGGATGGTGGAGCCTAACATACACAAGAATGCATTTATCACCAATTGGGGGGTTTATGCACGCACAATTATGTGGTTTAGACTATGTAATAAACCAAGTACTTTTCAATGATGCATGCAATAAAATTTTCCCCCTTACTTGACCAGTCTTATGAGAGTCTGCCTTGATGATTTTTCTTTGTCTTGTGACATTAATTCTCACTTACAACACATTCATTGTTGTTTTCTCAAATGTCAGGAGTACTACCTCTTTCTGAATCCTCATAAATCTATTTTTGTCTCACCTATGACAAACTTTTTGGACATATCATTTCAAAACAAGGTATACTGGTTGACCCTGACAAAGTATAGGTCATCTTGAACACTTCACCACCAAAGACTCCTAAAGTTCTTATGCGATTTTTTGGGCCAAATTTACTAGCATGGCTGTCATCTTTGGTGGTTGGCCCATCTGACAATCCCTCGACTTACAACTGTGGCTCCGTGCCATTTCCAATGAATTAAAGAATGTTCGGCTAGTTTTGAGTGCTTAAAAACACTTCTGACACAGGCTTTGATCCTGCATGCATCCAAGTGGGGATTGTCCTTTCACGTTTTTGTCGAGGCTTTGGATATTGCCTTCGGTAGTGTCTTAATGCAACGACATGACAAGTGGTATTGTCCAATATGTTATGCTGGTTGAAATCTAGCTCTCGCCAAACAGAATTACTCAATCACTGAGTGGGAATGTTTGGGTTTGATTTATTCCATTAAAAAGTTCTAGCACGACCTATTGGGTCATAAGTTTACATTTCATGTTGACCATTCCAGTTTAATCTATTTAGTTTGATAATAGAATTTGAGAGGTTGCTTGTCTCATTGGGTCTTACTTTTACAAGAGTTTGTTTATGATGTTGTTCACCACCCTGGCTCATCACATGCTATTGTTCATTTCCTATCCCGTTTGGATTCTAGTGAAGTGCCGATAGGCATTGATGATTCTTCACCTACCATCTATACTATTATAGCTCCCAGTTTATTGGGAGTTCCCTTGCCAATTGATGATTCATATTATGATACGCTAATGATCTTCCTCACCACTAGCATTCCACCCCATTCTTTCTCGGTTATGGCTCGATAAAAGTTAGCCCTATATAGTCAACATTTTCACATCATTGTTGGCTAGCTCTATTATGCTGACACTTTGGGTGTCTGGCTTCGGTGTATCCCTAGACATGAAGTTCCATATGTGATTTAAATGGCTCCCTCTACACCTTTTGGCTGTCATTTTTCTATGGATATGACCTATACAAAGATTTTACAGAGTGGATTATGGTGGCTAGCTATGCAAAGGGATATTTGGGCTTATGTCAAATAGTTGGATGCTTGCCAATGAACCAGACAATTAAAGCATGAACACTACATTCCTCTACAACCTGTATTACCATTGGAACCCTTCCAGAAGTGGGGGTTAGACTTCCTGGCTCCTACCACTCCACCTGTTATTTTCATAGATAATCGCTATATATTATCCTGTACCAACTATGTTGGTGCATTTTGCCCAAGCCTACATGCTTGATATGCTTGATATTATCCTCATTTGTAAGTCACATGAGTAGTCATGTGAACACCTCTTGTAAAAGAGTACATTTTATCTCTTGTAAATGGAAAAAGAAAAAAGTAAAAGGATGGCTTACCTCATCCATGATGTAAAAGCAAATTCGTGGCTCCAACTACCAAAATCACGAATTTTTGAGCTGAGGGAATCTCTCCTAACTTTGGGGATCACTTTTAGGTGGAGCCATTCGAATTCGAATTCAAAACTCCCTCCAAGAATTGCTATAAAAGGAGCAAGAAGGAAGAGGCGATTAGCAAGCCTTGTACGTGACCACTTCATGTCATTTTGTAGAGATTGAAGAGCTTACTCCATAGCTCTATCATTCTACTCCCATTGTGCAAAGATTCATTGCCAATGTGGTTGTAATCATATGTGAATCTATACATTTATTATCATCTACCTCTCTGTTTTGTTCTCTGCTATACTCACTCAGAGCAGTAACTTCAGAAGGTCATATCTCGAGTTTTACTGAACCTTTTTCAGTGTTTTAACGTGCGTTGGATAGCTCTCACTGTCTAGTTTCTACCTATAAATTTTCAAGGTCATTGAATTTATACTTTTGGAGATATCTGCATTTTACTGCTTACTGGTCTATCTCTGCAGAGCCCCGAGAATTGTGGGAATGTTCCAGAACTTGATGAAACTTGTTCTCAGTGCTCAGTCCATCATTTGAAGTGTTTTAACTTGGAATAGGAAGCTTGCTAAGTCTATTTGCTATGCCCAAAAGGAATTTTTCTAATTCCTTCCAGGTTGAGAGCACTGTTCATTTTTTCCAGCAGGTGTATGTCCAAAAATAGCAAGTTTTGGGAGCTAGTCATTTCGCAACTAGCCTGTCTTGACTTAAACTTTTGGGATACATGTTCCAAAGTACTTGGCTGATATTTTGGTGGATTTAGGAAGCTCAGAGGGTCTACTAATCAACTCTGAAGTCTCAGTTGGCTGGTGTGAAGCTGGTTGTAGCGGCACCTACTCATCTTTGGATTGCATCCACCATCTCTCTTCACAGTGGTATCAGAGCATAGTCAAGCAACATGGGAGATGGATTTCCATCAACAATTGACAAATTGGATCGAAACAACTATCCGGCATGGTCTCGAAGGATGGAGGCTTACCTTCAAGGGAGGAATCTATATGGATTCATATCCGGAGATGAAGCAATGCCAACCATGAGGAACAAAGGGCAACCATCACATGAAGAAGTGGAAGGACTTTCGAATTGGTGTTCGAAGGATGCACTTGCAAGGTCCTATATTCTAAACTCAATCTCTGATTTTCTTTTACCTCATGTCAAGGGATGCAAGACATCAAGAGAAACCTGGAATGCACTTGCTTCTTTCTTCTCTTCCAACACTCGAGCAAGGAAGAACCAATTGTGGATGGAGTTCACAACAATGAAGAAAAGCCCGAAGCAAAATGTGACTGATTATGTCACAAAGATGAAGGAGATTTCCGACCAACTTGGAAGCATTGGAGAGGTAATTGAAGAGGAGCAAATCATAAGACAAATCATGAATGGAATCAAAGCAGACGACAAGTGGGAGTCATTCACAACAGCCATGGATTTATACATGGATATGCATGTACCCGACCTCAACACACTCATGGGCCAACTCTTCACTCATGAAGCAAAGATTAGCAAAGGTGGTGAGTCCTCAAGAGGTAATCAAACTTCTGCCTTATATTCTGATAAAGCTAAGGTCAAGGACAAGTCAAAGAATAGAAAGAATGAAGATGAAGGAAGCTCTTTCCAAGCAAACTTTGCAGGTAGAGGACGAGCTAGAGGAAGAGGCAGAAGTGGAAAGCAAGGCAGAGGGAGATTCCAATCATCTCAACCTTGCAACATATGTGGCTTATCTAACCATACTACTGAAGAATGTTTCAGGAACCCGAGGAACTCAAGAGGAAGAGGATTCAATAGAGGTGGCTATGGATCAAATAGAGGCAGGTACAATGGAGGCTACAACAACAACTACTACAACAACAATTACAACAACAACAACAACTATCAAAGTGGCCATAGAGGAAGAAGAGATTACAATAACTATGCAGAGGACCAAAGTCAAGAAGATTCATTATTGATTATGAATCTATCAACGAAGAAGGGTAAGGATGATGATCACATATTTTACATTGATTTGGGATGCTCGAACCATGTAGCAGGAAATGTGGCTTTACTTTCTGATTTGGAAGATCCTCATAACAAGCATGAAGTGCAGACAGGAGATGACACAAAGCACTCAGTGGAGAAGATAGGTAATGTGAAGACATCAGATGGGAATATGAACCTCTTAAGCAAAGTCTTGTATGTCCCTACAATTACCAAAAATTTAATAAGTGTTGGACAGCTTGTTGAAAAAGGATTGCAGGTTAGATTCAATCGATTTGGAGCATATGTTGAAGACCCAAGGCAAGGCTTTCGAAGGATTGCCAAAGGAGAAAAGACAGGAAGGCTTTTCACTTTTGAAGTGGAAGATACAAAGAACATAGCTTTGTTTAGCTATGGATCTCAAACTCTAACAGAGTTGGAGATATGGCACAAAAGGCTTGCTCACATTGGTGAGAGGACACTCAAACAGATTTGCAGGGACCAAAGTGTACTTGGTTTGCCTAATATCACAAGGCAACACATGATTTATAAGTGTGAAGCTTGTCAACTCGGCAAGGCTCATAGACAACCTTTCAATAAGAAAGGATATATGTATCAAAATCCTTTGGATCTAGTGCACACGGATGTGTGGGGTCCAAGTAAGGAGCCATCTATATCAGGCTCAAGATATTATGTGTCTTTCATAGATGATTGTAGCAGGTGGACCATTCTGTTTTTCATGAAGCACAAGGATGAAGTGTTTAATTGCTTTAAGAAGTATATTGCTCTTGTTGAAAACCAAACAGGTAGGACTTTGAAACGACTCAGATCAGATGGTGGAGGAGAATACTTCTCTTTTGAATTTGATGCCTTCTTGCATGAAAGAGGCATTAAAAGGGAAGTCACTACAAGGTATACACCCGAACTCAATGGTGTAGCAGAGAGGAGGAACAGAGCTATTGTCGAAGCTGCAAGGTCCATGCTCAATGAAAAGGGATTGCCGAACTACCTATGGGCAGAGGCTGTGTCGACAGCCACATATCTCATAAATAGACTTCCATCTAAGTCACTAGATGGAACCACTCCATATGAAGTGTGGAATGGAAGAAGACCTAGTCTAGAGCATTGTAAAATCTTTGGATGCTTAGCCTATGCTCACATTCCTTCTCAAGTAAGAGGGAAATTGGATCCCAAGGCAGAGAAGTGTGTATTCATTGGTTATGATCAAAACCAAAAAGGATATAGATTGTACAATCCAACCAATAAAGGATTTTCTATGAGTAGAGATGTAATTTTTGATGAAAACAAATCATGGTTTGATGATGACAGGAAAGTGAAGCTGCCATATGACTTGGATGAAGATTTTCCATCACTTCAACCAAAGGAGCCAAAGCAGATTGAAGAAAGTGATTCGGAGATTGACCTAGAAGACTTGGAAAGACTAAAGCTATGGAAGAACAAAGGTAAAGCAAAGATGCAGGATGCTACATATGGACCCGAGAGCTCACATCAACCACTTAGAAGGTCTTCGAGGGAGAAGAAGAAACCAGAGAGGTTTGGTTATGATACTTCTTTGGTCACCAAGCACTCAATCTACATTGCAAAGGATTCAACCAATGAAGAACCTACCACATTCGAAGAAGCACAAAGCAAGAAAGCTTGGAGAGATGCAATGGATGAAGAAATGGAAGCCTTGAAGGAGAATGACACTTGGGAGCTTGTACCTAACAAGCCATCTATGAAGATAATCGGATCTCGATGGATATACAAAATCAAGAAGAATCCAGATGGAAGTATAAATAGACACAAAGCAAGGTTAGTTGCTAAAGGGTTTGCTCAAACCCATGGTATTGATTATGAGGAGACTTTCTCTCCTGTTGCAAAAATGCCTACAATTAGGGTTCTCATAAGTCTTGCTGCATCTAGAAATTGGAATCTTTATCAACTTGATGTAAAGAATGCTTTCTTGAATGGATGGATTTCTGAGGAAGTGTATATGGCACAACCTCCTGGATATGAGGATGCACATCATCCTAACTATGTATGCAAACTAAAGAAAGCTTTGTATGGATTGAAGCAAGCTCCAAGAGCTTGGAATTTCAGATTGGTTACTTATTTGCAGGACCAAGGATTCAAAGCTAGCAAGGCGGATACCTCTTTGTTCATAAAGAGGAATGGATCTGAAGTGATCTATTTATGTGTGTATGTTGATGATATTATTATCACAGGCAATGATCTTGAAGGAATCAAACAGGTAAAGAGTCAAATGAAGGAGGAGTTCAAAATAAGTGACCTCGGACCACTCACTTATTTTCTTGGATTGGAGTTGATCTACACAGATTCAGGTATATACATCACACAAAGGAAGTATGTCCATGACATGCTCGTCAAGTTCAAGATGGAAAATACCAAGTGTGTAGGTACACCTATGGAGCAAAATCATAAGCTTAGTGCTTATGAAGGAGAGCCAATTGAAGACATCACAAGCTATCAAAGCTTGGTTGGAAGTTTGAACTATGCAACACTCACAAGGGTGGATATATGCTATAGTGTTAGCATATTGAGTCAGTTTATGCATAAGCCGAGAAGACCACATATGGAAGCGGCCAAGCGAGTCCTCAAGTACCTAAAGGGGACCATGAATGAAGGTTTGTTCTATTCATATACTTCAGATATTGAGCTAAAGGTCTACTCAGATGCAGATTGGGCCGGATCTAAAGATGATAGAAGAAGCACATCAGGGTATATATCATTTGCAGGTTCAAAAATCATTTCTTGGTCATCGAAGAAGCAACCAACCGTGGCATTATCTTCTACTGAAGCTGAATATAGAGGTTTGGCTAATGCAACTCAAGAAATCATGTGGTTAAAATCTTTGTACACAGATCTTGGACTTCATTCTTCAACACCTCACATTTTTGGTGACAACACAAGCTCACTACATCTAGCAGCTAATCCGGTATACCATGCTAGAACCAAGCATATTGAAGTCCACTACCATTATGTAAGGGAGAAGCTAATGAGCAAGGATATTCAACTATCCTACGTCTCTACAGATATGCAATGTGCAGACATGTTGACGAAAGCTCTTGATGGTACGAAATTAAGTAGATTCAAGTTGATGATTGGTTTGCAGGAAATCAAGGACAATTGAAGACTTATTTGGAGGCCAAGCATGTTAGGCTTGAGGGGGAGCTGTTGGTGCATTTTGCCCAAGCCTACATGCTTGATATGCTTGATATTATCCTCATTTGTAAGTCACATGAGTAGTCATGTGAACACCTCTTGTAAAAGAGTACATTTTATCTCTTGTAAATGGAAAAAGAAAAAAGTAAAAGGATGGCTTACCTCATCCATGATGTAAAAGCAAATTCGTGGCTCCAACTACCAAAATCACGAATTTTTGAGCTGAGGGAATCTCTCCTAACTTTGGGGATCACTTTTAGGTGGAGCCATTCGAATTCGAATTCAAAACTCCCTCCAAGAATTGCTATAAAAGGAGCAAGAAGGAAGAGGCGATTAGCAAGCCTTGTACGTGACCACTTCATGTCATTTTGTAGAGATTGAAGAGCTTACTCCATAGCTCTATCATTCTACTCCCATTGTGCAAAGATTCATTGCCAATGTGGTTGTAATCATATGTGAATCTATACATTTATTATCATCTACCTCTCTGTTTTGTTCTCTGCTATACTCACTCAGAGCAGTAACTTCAGAAGGTCATATCTCGAGTTTTAATGAACCTTTTTCAGTGTTTTAAAGTGCGTTGGATAGCTCTCACTGTCTAGTTTCTACCTATAAATTTTCAAGGTCATTGGATTTATACTTTTGGAGATATCTGCATTTTACTGCTTACTGGTCTATCTCTGCAGAGCCCCGAGAATTGTGGGAATGTTCCAGAACTTGATGAAACTTGTTCTCAGTGCTCAGTCCATCATTTGAAGTGTTTTAACTTGGAATAGGAAGCTTGCTAAGTCTATTTGCTATGCCCAAAAGGAATTTTTCTAATTCCTTCCAGGTTGAGAGCACTGTTCATTTTTTCCAGCAGGTGTATGTCCAAAAATAGCAAGTTTTGGGAGCTAGTCATTTCGCAACTAGCCTGTCTTGACTTAAACTTTTGGGATACATGTTCCAAAGTACTTGGCTGATATTTTGGTGGATTTAGGAAGCTCAAAGGGTCTACTAATCAACTCTGAAGTCTCAGTTGGCTGGTGTGAAGCTGGTTGTAGCGGCACCTACTCATCTTTGGATTGCATCCACCATCTCTCTTCACAAACTATGCCACTAGATGGGCTGAGGCTTGGCCTATTTGTTCTACTACAGCTGAGGTCGTGGCCCAATGCCTTGCCTATGATGTCTTTCCTCGGTTTGGTTTACCATTGGAAATTGTTTTTGACCATGGCACACATTTTGCCAATACCTTACTTTAGGCCTTAACACATGCTTTCCACATTATTCATGAATTTAGTACTCCATACTACCCTCATTCCAATGGTTTGGTAGAAATTACGAACAAAAATCTGCTTACTATGCTTACAAAATTGATTATGGATTATCGTGAATGATGGAATCGATTGCTCCCCTTTGTCCTTTGGGCCTATCAAAATACATACAAACTATCTACAAGGTATATCCCTTGTAAGCTCACTTATGGACTAGAAGCAATTGCCCCTATGGAACTGCTGGTGCCTAGTATGCAAGTAGCCACTAAAAAGATATTGTTGCTTGCTGAATCTTTTTATGCTTGCCTTGATGATTTGTGTTTGCTCAACCAACAACATTTTGAAAGTTTCTTGATAATGCAAGAAAATCAACTCCGTTAGGCCTGGATGCATGTTCGCTTCCTATGGACCCGTGTATTTGAAGAAGGCGAATTAGTTTTGTTTTACAATTCCAAGTCTAATCAAGCAATAGGAAATTTTAAACTTCAATGGTTTGCACCATAAGGAATTTCAGCAAAACTAGGTCTGGGTACATTTTGGCTTGAGACTCTCACCAGAGTACCGATTGCAAATCCGGTGAATGGATCCAAGTTGCACTCTTTTTGCCCACCTACCATGTCACACATCATAGGATCACCACCCATGCCTAAAAGCTTTGATAGGTGATGGTGATATTGTTCATACATTTAGTATGCCTTATTACCCATGCTAAAATGGTTTTGTTGGAAGCACTTATCCAAATTTACTCACTATTATCCAAACATTAATTCAATTTTGCACCCTCTATCATTCCCACCTCCCTCCTTCCTCCCCTTATCCTTGCTTTAGTTGTCTTGTCTCACATGGATCAAGGCAATGAGGACAAAGAAGATTTGTTGCTCATGTGCTTCCTGTAGAAGCGCCATTGTTTTGCAGATATCTCCACCCCTGCTTCAAGTTCATCTCTTGCCCATGGCACAACCGAAACTATCGTCACCACAAAGGAGGTCTCAACTATCCATGCAATCATTGAAGTTCAATCTCAAACTATGATGGAAGGTGTTGTTTTGGTTGTTGATGTCGGTGATATGGCTTTGAGCTTGTCGATGAAGGACCAGGTTGTTAGCCCAAAAAGCATTGAGAATTCTCTCGTGGGAAAGGTCCTTTGTTTGATAATTGATGTGATCATCAATCATCTGAAAGATAGCCAGGTTCCAGAGCACATGAATCAAGTTGCTTTGGTCACTACAACAAAAGAATCTTCCTCCTCTATGACCTACTCCATCATTCTTAAACCTATAATCCCAACAATGTTGTTGCAGAGAAAAGAGAAGCCCCAAAATTTTCAAATTAATGGGAATAATTTTCTTCTTCAAATCCTAGGAAATTCCCTCAAAAGCTATGTAAATGCACTAGAGGAGTCCTCTAGATGCATAAACCCAACTCTTTGTAACATATTTCTTGTAAAATAGTAGGAAATTAGAGATTAGCCAATAAAGTGTCGGTCACTTGTGTGAAGGGACCATTTTTTAGGGCACATGTATATGAGTCACTTGGTGCCTCTTTGTAAAGACTTTTTGCCATTGTGAAGAAGGAGAGCTCCAAAATTTCGAATTTGCTTCTTTTCTACAGATTTTCATCTTCTCTATGATCTTTTGTGTGTGTGTGTGTGTGAAGCTTGGAATGTGTGTGTAGGATTGTTCTCTACCCCTCCCCATCACTTTTGAACGACTGTAGTGTGTGTGAGAGCAAGTACGAGTTGTGGAGTGAGTGAAGGTGCTTCCCACCATTCACTATTTTGGCCATAACTTGAAGAGCAATTGTCAGATTTGAGTGAAAATACTAGCAATAAATGCGTCTTATCGAGAGCTTCAAAAGGAACTCATTGTTCGCCATATTCAGAGCTCGAAGCTAGGAGAAATATTCAAATTTGTATTTATTGCTGTAAGTGGTATCGTGACAGACACTTTTAGAGATTAAGTGAGTTGGAGAGGTAGATTAGTCTTTTCTCATGCATTTTAGCTGAACCACTTCACTTCCTTCATGTGCGCACACGTTCTCATACACTAAGTTTGGTAGGTTCTTCGGATTGATGATCAAGCGTGTGTCAATCCACCACTATATGTACTTGTATGGCAAATGAGATTTGGTCTCTTTGGCACAAGTCCCTAAGACCTCCTAACTTAGCTACACATGTTTTTGGCACCGTTGTCGGAGAACACACTCAACCAAGGTGCCTTCGTGATGGTTATAGCTCTGGTGTGAAGGAATCGTACTTGTAGGAGTAATAGAAATGGAACCAAAATTTGATTCAGAGGAACATTATTTAGAAGCCATTCAAGCTGAATAGAAGTACGGAACAACCAAAGTGTTAGCAATAGAAGGAGCCCCTATAGTACCACATCAAGATGAAAGCGTGAGTAAGATCAAACCAACCCCGGATCTTTTTGAAGTTCCTGAACACTTTAAAAGATATGAAGTAGAAGAAAGAAAAATATCCATTCAGATGCCTAAGAGAGAGGCAAGAGAAGGAGAGGCATATGACAACAAGGAACAAACGAAAAAAATCATAGTGACCTTAGAAGATGGAGAAGAAAGATGTACAAACGTAGGAAAGGATGTGTCAACGGAGGAAGAAGAAGAATTGATATGATTGATCCGAGAATATTAAGATGTATTTGCTTGGACCTACAAGGATCTCAAGGGTGTGGAACCCTCTATTTGTTCTCATAGAATACCAATATTGGAGGCAAAACCATCAAAACAATGCCCTTACACGTACAATGAGGTTTATGCCGCAAAAATAAAAGAAGAAATAGATAAGCTATTAGCAACTGGATTCATTTATGAAATCGAACATACCGAATGGATGTTGCCATTAGTTGTTGTACCTAAAAAGAACGGAAAGCTGAGAGTGTGCATCAATAGAAAGTTAATGCAGCCACAATTCGTGATAGTTACCCATTACCTATCATCGATCACCTTTTGGAAAGGGTTGCTAGGAAAGAATTCTATAGTTTCTTGGATGGATTCTGTGGATACAACCAAGTAGCTATTGCTACTGAGGGCCAACATAAGACCGCATTTGCGACTGAATGGGGGGTCTATGCTTTCAGAGTGATTGTTTTTGGACTCACTAACGCCCTTGCTACTTTCGAAAGGTTGATGTGTCATGTTTTCAAAGAATTCCTAAAGACGAGTATGGAAGTATATGTAGATGACCTATGTACATACTCACACCTACGACAAGAACATATTCCGAAATTGCGAAAAATATTTGATAAGTGTCGACAATATTGAGTATGCCTAAATCCTGAGAAGTGCATTTTCATGGTAAGACAAGGAAAAATCCTAGGACACATCGTATCTAGGAACGGAATATCTACGGATGAAGACAAGATCACAGTAATTCTAGAACTTCCTAGACCAAATAATGCAAAAGAAGTGCACGCATTTATGGGTCATTGAGGATACTACTATCGATTTATCCATATGTACGCCATAGTTGCCAAGCCTTTGTATGGATTGATGACTCAATTCACATGGAATGACGAATGCGAGAAGGCATTTAATGAGTTAAAAAAGCGGCTTAGTATGGCTCCTATTTTGAAAACACCAAATTGGAACAAGCCTTTTCATATTGATGTGGACGCTTCCAATTATGCAATAGGATGCATCTTAGCTCAACCAACAGATGAAGGAAAATTGGACCATCCAATTGCCTATGCAAGTAGACAACTGAATCAAGCCGAGAGAAACTATACAACTACAAAGCGATAAGGACTAGGAATGGTGTATGCTGTACAGAAATTTAGACACTACGTGTTAGCCAATAAGTTCAAGTTCTTCATAGATCATCAAGCCTTATTGTACTTAGTCAATAAGCCTTGCAACATGGGAGGAATAGTGAGATGGTTCCTATTATTAATGGAATTTGATTTTGAAGTGATTGTAAAGAAGGGTAACACTCATGTAAGAGTAGATCATCTCTCTAGGGTAACCCATGGAGAACCACCAAATGGAGTACCAGACGATTTGCCAGACACTTACCTGTTCAATTTGGAAGTATGTCCTAAGTGGGCAGAAAAGCTAATTCCAATACTCACTCATGGCCCACAACACTCAATTAACAAGGAGAGTAGAACAGAAATCCTACAATCATGTAACTTACACATAATAGTAGGAAGTGTGTATCACGAAGAATCCAACGGTGTATTTTCGAGATGTGTAGAAGGATGAGCAGAAGAACTTAATTCAACAAGCTCACATAAACAAATGGAGAATGCACAAAGGAACTCATGGAACTCTAAGAGAATTGAAACGGTTAGGAGTATATTGGTCAGATATGCCTAAAGATGTCCATAAATATGTCACTAATTGCGCGGAATGTCAGGAAACCACTCTAGATGACCACACATCCTTACATTTTTCCACAATAGCACCCAATTGGAGTAAGACTTTTATGAAATTCCTAAAGACACACGAGCATGAAGAAGGGATCAGTTTATCAAGGAAACGATCTCCAGAGGAAATGAGTAAGGACTATGTTATCATGGGAAGACAATTATTCAAGAGAGGGAAGGACAGTACCTACCCATATTAGAGATGGCACACTCAGGTGCCGCAGGAGGACATTTCTTAGTTGAAAGGACCATAAAAATGATCCTCTTTACACGTCTGTGGTGGCCAACTCTACATATGGATGCAGACACCTATGTGCGAAGTTGCAAGACATGCCAAAGAGCCAAATATCTGATTAGATGAGATGATATGCCATTAAGACCCATGGTTTGCAGGAGAGCATTTTCTAAATGGGGTATTGGTTTCATAGGACCCATTAACCCACCAGCCAAAGGATCACATGCGGAATACATAATAGTAGCAATGGATTACCTGACTAAATGGGTAGAGGCTAAGGCTACAAAACAAACGATGCTCAGACCACAACTAAGTTCCTTTTTGAGCATATCTTCACTCATTTTGGACTAGCTATAGAAATAGTGAGTGATAGAGGAACGCATTTCAATAATGACGTGATAGAATCCTTAATGAATGAGTTCTTAGTGATCCATAAAAAACCAGCCCCTTATCATCCTCCAACCAACGGGCAAGCTGAAAGTTCCAATAAGATGGTGTGTACTGTATTGATGAAGATAGTCAATAGTGGAAGGTCAAATTGGGACAAACAATTGCATCATGCAATTTGGGCCTTCCGCGTGGCTTACAAGATAGCCATATGAACTACACCATTTAACCTAGTGTATGGACAAAATGCAATCTTGCCAATTGATTTTTTAGTGCCCACTTTGAGAGTAGCACAATAGTACGAATGGACGGGGCATGAACTCTCCAAACAACTAGACCAAATTGAAAAACTACACGAGACTAGAATGCAAGCTATTGCAGGAATTTATGCGGCAAAGAGAAGATAGAAAGCATATTATGATGTGCATATAAAAGATAAAGGACTAAACGAAGGAGATTTAGTTTTGGTTTATACTCTGAAGCAACATGAAAAGAAGCTACAAAAGTGCGGATATGGACCACTAATAATCAATAGGATTTTCAAGAGTGGAGTGGTTAACCTAGCCACTCTGGATGGGGATGTCCTTCCTAATTACATAAGTGGTTGTCGAGTAAAACGTTACATGGAGCCATTGACAGACCAAATGTTAGCATGCTTTGTAGGTGCACAAAATAGAAAAAGAGTGGAAGAGAGGATTAGAGAGGAGGCGAGGCAAGAGGCCCTAGAGCGTATCAAGAAATGGAAAGAGTGGATAAAACAAAGGGATGAACGGTATCTACAAGGAGAAGAGCCTATTCCCATGGCCAACTATCAAGTTCACCAGACCAACACAACCAATCTCAACATATCCCATCCGTACTTAAACCTAGGGATTGGAACAACAGAGTACTAGCTAATAGATGCCTTGATAGACTCGGGAGCAGCACTTAGTTGCATACAAGGAACAGTCATCACGCATCTTCAAATGACCATGACACCTACTAAAGCACACATGGTAGGTGTGGGAGGTCAAGTTATAAAATGCATTGGAGAAGCTACAGTATCCCTCCACCTAGGAAATTCCACTATGGAACAACGAGTCTTAGTGTCTAAAGACGAGGATCTAATAGAGCATCTGATCCTAAGGCAAGACTGGATCATTGAAAATGAGGTATGCATTCACCTAGCTCAAGGATACATCGCAACCAAGATAGGGCACAAGGAAATATTTAGTCTATTAGAAGAGAAACCCTCGCATAGACAAGACATCATCAAGAGTGAGAAACCAATCCTAGAAAAGGACATAGTAAATGACTCCATCAAAAACCAACCAGAAAAAGGTTCGACGGAAGAAAGGACTTCAAGTCCCAATGCACCAGAGGAGAAAGTGGATTTATCCCACATGAATGGTGAAACAAAGAGAAACGATGAGCACAGTACTCCTAAAGTTGTCTTCAACAAAGGGGGATCGCCAATATGGAAGTCCACTATCAGATTCTCACAATCAGAAGGTGCCAACCTATGGGGGCCAAAATCCATGACTTTATTTGGGATTCAAATTCAAATGATTCATAAGTTTTAGGATCACGTTTAGATGGATGAATCATCATATTCATTTTCAAAAATATGTATACATAGACCACCTTCTAGTCGTGGGGAAGAGAGAGTTTTTATAAGAGCTTTGAGCTAGTTTATGAGTTTATATTGCACTCACTTCAAATGAGAATAGTCCTCCACAAATTCCTCGTATCATATGTGCAATATCAATACACATTATGATTCATATATCTTGAGTATTCATTTTGTGTGTGCTACTATAGTACCTTGAGGTACACAATCAACTTATATGGTTCATTTCTCTACGTGTGAGTATCCAATTTCCAAATTTTCCCTTGGATCGATTAGATAGGACCCTTTTGATCTTATGTATGAAGTTGCATTATCTTTAAATGATTAGATCTTGAGTTATGAAGATTTTCATGCAACTTTTTCTGCACTTCATCTTCTTCCTAAAAAGTCAGGGTGACACCTCAGAATTGTTATACTTATTGCTTTGTGTATAGTGAGGATAAATTCATGAAATAATTTGTTTTACTTAGCTTGATTCTCTAGCTAAATATGTGCAAACTTTCTCTCGGTAATTTGTACTAGACAATGGACACTGAGATCTGAGCATTTTATTAAGAGTGATAGTTCTCAACGTAGAAGGTTTTCTAAGTCTTGTGAAGTGGAAACTCATTTGTTTTGTTACAATCATTCTACAGTGATGTTACAAAGGACTTAGTGGTTCTTTATGCATGCTTTGGAAGCTAAGGAAGTATATTAGACATTTTAGAAGCTATCTTGGCTGGTGTTGTGCAAGATTTTTCCAACACTCACTCGTCTCTGTCCATACCCCATTACCTCTTCATAGTGGCATCAGAGCAAAGCTAAAGTCTAAGCATCTTGGGTGATGGATTCTGCTCATCTATTTACAAATTGGATCAAGGTAATTACTTAGCATGGTGACCCAAAATGGAGGCCTATTTACAACAAACCTATATGATTACATATCTAGAGATGAGATGATGCGAATACTTAGAAGCAAGGGCCCACCAAGACAAGAGGAGCAGGAAAGGTTGAATGCATGGTTCTCAAGGGATGTTTTTGAAAGGTCATACATTCTTAAACCTATCTCTTATTTTTTACTCCCTCACAGTAGGAATTGCAAGACATCAAAAGGGATGTGGAATGCTCTCGAATCATTCTTTTCTTCAAGCACCAAGAGAAAAAAGAATCAAGTTCTCTAGATGGAGTTTACAATGCTCAAGGATATGCCCAAGCAATGGGACCGATTTTGTCACCATGATGAAGGACATTTCATACCAACTTGGAAGTATTGGAGATTTCATTAATGAAGAACAAATAGTGAGGCAAGTCGTCAATGGGAAGGCTGATGACAAATGGGACACAATCACCAAAACTATGGACCTCTACATGGACATGCAAGTTCCTCAATTCAAAATGCTCATGGGATGATTGTTCATACATGAAACGAAGCTTATGAAGAATGGAGACAACCAAAAAGATAATAAATCCTCTACTCTCTATAAAAATAATAATAAAAGCAAGGATATCAAATGCGAAGTTAAGAAGTTTGATAAGAAAAAAAGCAAGGATAAAAAAAATGCAAAGGTAAGAATTTTGATGATGAAGGAATTTCCTCTCAAGCCAAATTTGGAAGTAGAGGTAGAGGATCAAGAAGAAGAGTCAAAGTAGGTAGAAAAAGTAGGGGGAGAGCTGAAAGTTCACCACCCTATGCGATATGTGGTCTAATCATAACATAATAGAGAATTGTCTTAGGAACCCAAGTAATAAAAAAAAACACACGAGGCTATGGACACTCAAGAGGAAGATTCAATATTGCTTATGGATACAACAACAACTTATACAACAACTACCAAGGTGGATACAAAGGAAAAAGAGACTACAACAACTATAGAGATGATCAAGCTAAAGAATATTCACTCCTTCTCATGAACAGGACTCTAAAGGAAGGTAGGGCAGATGAAAATGTGTTTTATATAGAATTAGGATTCTCAAATCATGTGGCAGGCAATGTTGCTGTACTCTCAAATTCAAAAGAATTAAAGACTAGGCATAAAGTCCAAACAGGACATGACACAAGGCATCTAGTTGAGAGAATAGGTAATGTAGAGACTCCAAATGGTAATATAAACTTACTAAACAAGGTACTCTATGTGCATATTATTATCAAGAAACTTTATCAGTGTACGTCAAGTTGTTAAGAAGGGTTTCTAGGTTAGATTTACAAAGAATGGGGCATTTGTTGAAGAGCCACATCACTCATTAAAAAATATAGCAAGAGAGAAGATAGTAAGATTGTTCACCTTTGCGTTCCAAGACACCAATAACATTGCATTGTGCAATTATGGCACCCAAACTCTATCAGAGTTGGAGATTTGGCACAAGAGGTTAACTTATATAAGAGAAAGAGCTCCCAAACATATCAATAGGGATCGTAGTGTAGTTGGGCTACCAAATATATCGAAACAACATATGTTATATAAATGTAGTGCTTGTCTATTTAGAAAGTCACACAGGCAACCTTTCACCAAGAAAGGCTACATACATGGAGACCTATTGGAGTTCATCCACATAGATGTTCAGGGACCAAGAAATAACCCTTCAATCTCTCGATCAAGGTACTATGTGTCATTCATAGATGATTATAGTAGATGAAATATCTTATATTTTATGAAGCATAAAGATGATGTGTTTTCATGTTTCAGAACATATTTAGCTCTTTTGGAGAACCAAAGAGGTAAAACCCTAAAAAGAATAAGTGCCAATGGAAAGGGAGATTACTTCTCCCATGACATTGATTCTTATCGTGACGAAAGAGGAACCAAAAGATTAATAGCCATCTGATACAATCTTGAGTAAAATGTGATACAATCTTGAGTAAAATGGAGTGGAAAAGAGAAGAAATAAGACAATTGTGGAGGCTATAAGTGGAACCTCAATGAAAAGAAACTCCCCAACTACTTGTGGGCAGAGGTAGTATCAAAAACTACCTATTTGGTGAGTAGACTTCCATCAAACGCTTTTGATGGAATGACCCCCATATGAGGCATGTAATGGAACAAGTTCTAGCCTTGATCATTGCACGATCTTTGGGTGCATTACATATGCACACATGCCTTGAGCGATTAGAGGCAAGTTAGAACCTTAAGAAAAGAAATGTATATTCATCACCTATGACCTTAATTAGAAAGGTTATAGGTTGTACGATCCAAGCAACAAAGGTTTCATTGTAAGTAGGGACGTTGTGTTTGATGAAAACAAATCATGGTTTGAAGATGATTGCAAGAGAGTGAAACTATCTTGGGACCTAGAGGAGGACTTTCCAAAACTATCAAAGAGGAATGACCACACACTTCAAGTATAAAATGATTTTGAAAATGATTGGAAGACTCCAAGGAGAGAAATCAATTCTTCGAACTTTGAAGGCAGAGCCAAAGTGCAAGAGTTGAGGTATGTGGCACAATCCTCTCAACAAGAAATTAAAAGGTCAACTAGAGAGAAGAGGAATCCATAAATGTATGAATATAATGCTTCATTAGTTACTAAACATTCTATATATCTAGCATAGGAACCAAACTTTGAGGATCCCTCATCATATGAAGAAGCAAAGAGGAATCCTAAATGGATGAATGTCATGGACTAGGAGATTGATGCCTTACATGAAAATCAATCTTGGGAATTGGCACCCAAGACCTTCTATGAAGACCATAGGTTCAAGATGCATATACAAAAGAAAAGATAAAATTTGATGTGTGTATGAATAGATACAAAGCAAGACTTCTGGTCAAAGGGTATGCACAAAAACAATGAGTTGATTATTAAGAAACTTTTTCGATGAATGGGAAAAATAAGGATCATTAGAGTGCTTATGAGTATTATAGCTTTTAAGAATCGGAAGATCTACCAAATGGATGTAAACACTACTTTTCTAAACGGATGGACATCTAAAGAGATATACATGGCTCAACCTTCTAGTTTTAAAGACTCATACCACCTTGCGTATGTATGCACGTTAAGGAAGGCTTTGTATGGTTTGAAGCAAGCCCCTAGGGCTTGGAATCATAAGCATGTTAGCTATTTCTAAGATAGAGCATTCAATATGAGCAAAGCAGATCCTTTCATCTTCATAAAGAGGAATCAATCTGAAGTCATATACCTATGTGTATATGTGGATGATATCATAATTACAGGTAATGATGCTGAAGGAATAAGGAAGATCAAATTTTAGATGAAAGAGGAATTCAAAACTAGTGATTTAGGTCTACTCACATACTTCCTAAGATTGGAAGTGATATAAATAGAAAAGGGTATGTATCTTATTTAAAGAAAGTATATCAAAGACATGCTTCTCAAATTCAAAATGGAAAATTCAAAGATGCAGGTACACCTATGTAGATGAATTTGAAACTATGAGATCATGAAGGAGAGAAAATAGAGGATAGAACTATCTATCAAAGTCTAGATGGTAGCTTGAATTATGCTACATTGACAAGGGTTGACATTTGCTATGGAGTAAGTCTCTTAAGTCAGTTCATGCATGCTCAAAGGAAGCCTCACATGGAAGAAGCCAAAAGAATACTCAAATATCATAAAGGAACTATCAATAGTCCTAACTAGAAGCATACTGCTAAATTTAAGGTTGATTTTCATGCCTCTTTTGAGATGTTAGATTTGGGGCATTTACATCTTTATTTTGAAATTTTCTTTATGCAAGTTGATAGGGGAGTAGCTTTCTGTCAAACAAAATATATTTACATACTATTTTGCCTTTTTTTCCTTGAAGATTGCAAACCTATTTCCACTCCTATAGAAACACATTTATAGTTGAGTCTTAATGATGCTGGAGATACATTTTAATGTTGTTCTCTATCAGCAGGCTATTCAATGCTTGATTTACTAATGCATAACATCACCTGAGATTCTTTTTCTTTTTTGTCTTTGAAATGAGCAGGTTGATGCATTGCCTAGGTGTCAAGCAATGGTAGGTAGTTAAGCACATCTTTTTCTACTTGAGTGGTACCTGGTACATGGATTGTTTTATTCCAAGGGGATCATTGTTAAAAATCAAGCCTCAAAGCTTAGCTAAGGCTCAAGGACATGGATGACAAGACGGACTATATTTTCGTGATGTTCTGGTGCTCTGGTGTACTAGTGTGCCTGTGTTCTGATGTTTCCAATGTTTGTTCCGTTGTTTGTTTTGGTTTTCCATTTTGATGCACAGGTGTTGAAAAAATGTGCCTTACATTGTAGCTAAAGTCTCAAAAGGCATTGATGAAAAATGGACATATCATCATAAATTTCAGGTACCAAGAAGTTTCAACCACTTCCCTAAGCCATAGCTTATGGAAACAAGTTAAATCATTGGTTGAGAGATTCTTGCAAAACTGTAGGAGCACTTTTTTTATGGCCTATATATGTATGAATCCAAGTCATGAGTTTATGTCCACAACCTCTATTCTGTTTGTAAGTTAATCAAGAGTGTATAGAATTTTCTACATGCAACCCCATTGCTTAGTTGGTCATTTTGTTAACTTATACTTCTCTATAGTTAGCCATTGCTCACTGCCTCTATGTACATTGAGCTACTTTCTAGCGTGATTTGGTTTGAGTTTCAACTCCCTCTTCCAATATGTAGTTGAAGTGACTTTACTTTTTTTTGATTTCTCATAAGTCTATTAAGTGTGGTGTAAATTTCATGATTGTTCTCTTAGTGACCTTGAAGTGAGGATGCAAATAGTGAACGTGTGCCTTGAGAGGTTGGTTCTCCATGGTGAACTAACAAAATCAAGTATTTTAAAGTGCTAGTGGTATCTAAGAGTTCCTAATTGCATTTTGGAAAGATAAATTATATCATGCATCTAGAGTGTGAGGTAGAGCCAAAATAGTGACTATAGGTCACACTAGAAAACAACATGTGAGGGCCTACAACCTTCCAAAGCTACATAGGGGTGTTGATTGCTCCCCAAATAGTGGTATCATAACATTTGGGAATCTTGAAAGAGGTTGAAGCAACCATTTGAACTTGATAAAGCACTTGGAAAAGGACCTGGAGTAGTCCTACGAACATCATAAATGTTCAGAAGTGAGTTTTCAAGCTAAGAGCAAGCATGTCAATAAGAAGCTATAAGAAGGTAATCATTTTGAACTTTTCATATTTCATCACACTCAACAAAAGCTTAGGAAACATGTAGTCTGAAGAAATGGCTGAATATGCTACCCAAATGGTGAAATTGGAGAAAGAAAACTACCAACCTTATAGATTTTGAGTTACAAATTTCCTCATGGGAAAGGGAATATGGGGATTAGTAATTGGAGCTAAAGCTAGTCATAACTAGAGCTAAATCTAGGCCTCAATATGATGGGCCATTCACTAAAGCACAAGAAAGGGAAGTGAATGAGTGGATTGACAAAGATAGAAGAGTCATATTTATCTTATCTCAACACATTAGTAATATCATGAATGATCACATCTAAGACTTGGACTCATCCAAGAAGGTGTGGGAGGCTTCAAGGAGATTGTTCTCTACCTTGAAGAAGTCACAAAGGATTCAAATCAAGAATAATTTGAACAACTTAAGGAAGTCTAATCATCATGGAGGTAATACAACCCTCATCACATATGTTCTATTTGACATTTCCCAACAAGCAAATAGCTCAGGTGGATTTGTGGTACAAGAGGATGGGCCAAAAGAAAACCTTCAAAATCTAAAGGATATGTAAAGGAGAGTTATGGTATGTGGTCATAAAAATTTCCACTCTCAAAATATGCAACATTTGTATGAAGCATGTCAATTTTGGAGGCAAGTAAGGCTTCCATTCAAGAAGAGTACACAGAGGATAAGATTTCCATTGGATCTTAGTCACACTGATGTATGGGACCAATCAAGGAGCCCTCATTGAGAGGTAATATGTATTTTTTTATCTTCATTGATGATCACACAAGAATGACATGGTTGAATTGCATGAATTCAAAGGCCAAAGTTTGTATCATTTTTAAGCTTTCAAAGCAATTGTAAAAAAGGAGAAGGATAGGTATATAAAGATTCTTAGATCCGATGGAGGGGGAGGGGGGGGGGAGAACACTTCTCCAAGTTTTTTCTCGAATTTTTAAGTCATAATGGCATCAAAAGTCAATATATATGGAGGTAGATATCCCAAAAATAGGTCTAGTGAGAGGAAAAATAGGCACAATTGCTCAAGTGGCAAGATCGATGCTCAACAAGATGAATATGCTCGATTGTTATTGGTGAGATGTAGCAAGTAGATCCATCTAAATCATGAATAGGTAGGTACCCCACTTCATTTTTAGATGCTTGAAGTTCATATGAAGCATGGTATGATACGAAACCAGATCTATCTCATATCAGCATTTTTGGTTGTGTATGTTATGTGCATGTGCCATATGAATTGAGACATAAACTTTGAAGGAAACATTGAAAGGTGTATATTTATTGGGTATTGAAGTGACCAAAAAGGTTTTAAATGCTATGATCCTAAAATCAAATAGCTAAAGGGGCCTAGAGATATTATCTTTGATGAATTTTGGCCATGGTATGATGTGAAAGTTTCATTGTAGGTTGAAGACATACATGATGTCAAAAGAAGACATGTAGAAGACCAAGAAAGTGTGGATATTTTTGGTCCTTCAAATTCAAAGGGAACATAAAAGGGAAACCACATATCACCATTGAAAGGAAGATTAAGAAGAATGCCTACTTCAAGTGAAGAAAGTTTTACAAGAAACAATGGCAAGGGGGAACAAGGTGTTTGAGACAATCCATTCGCAAAGATGGATAGCAATAGTGAAGGAGAGTTTGAAAAGAGAGAAACTCCAGGTGTAAAGACATAAAAAAGAAAGATGGAAAAGGTTCATTCTAGACCCTCAAGAGAGACGAATTGCAACAAGAGAATAATATCCAATTGAGCAATTAACTTATGACTCTTTCATTGTCAAACATTATGCATACATGAGTCAAGTAGTTGCATGTGAAGAGCCTTGTGTTCCATTCTAGTGTACATGTGTTCCAAATATTTTCCTTAAATCTGAGTTAAAGTCTCAAAAGCTATGGATGACAAGTGAACTTATTATTTAGAAGTTCCATATCATGAATTTTTAGCCATCAAGAAGTTTCAACCACTTTCTTAAATCATAGCTTACCAAAAAAACATTAAGTGATCGATTTAGATATTCTTGCAAAATTGTAGGATAACTTTTTGACAACCTATATATGTATAAATACAATATAAATTTATGTCCATGACCTCTAATCTCTTCCTAAGTTAGTTTAGAGTTAAAGGAAGTTGCTACATGCAAGTCGATGGCTTATTATAGTGTATGTGTGTGTATATATATACACACATACATGTATACATACACATAGACATATGTGTGTGTGCTTCAAGGAAACAACTTGGAAAAGAAATAGATCCCCCATGAAGAAGACAATGGGTATATTAACCATCTTTATAAGCCCCTTTGAATTTCTATATTTTTTTTTTCTATTTTCCCCTAATTAAAGCATTTGGAACTGAAACAGAATATCATTTAGCTGTATAATAACTGATGTTATGACCCCTATGGTTAAATCTCTAGATCAAGCACCAAAAGAGGTCAAAGGAACTGAAATCAAGGATCATAATTCAGAGGCCTTCATGGAAGAAAGGCACATAAGGAGAAGAAGTTCTAAGATGCGATAAAGCCCAATCACTCATCCCCTCCAACCAATAAAATTTCATGTAATTTAGGAAAGGAGCTCAATATGCTTGACTACCCTGGAGAATGTAAACAACAATTCAATGAAGACAATACCACAAAGAATCCTGTCATAAGCAAGCAAGGTTATCCAACAAAGAAGAGGGGCTCACCTCTAGCAAAGAAGAAAACCTCGATAGTGAATGTTCTATCATCTGCTCCACACTTCCTAGTCACCAGGAGGTGGTGTATTAGAAAGGGAAGCTCCCTCTTGGACCCCCATGGAAGAGCCCCCTCAAAGACATCTTATGTGCCAAGATCCCTCAACCTCTAGAAGAAGAGAGGAAGATAAAAACAAGAAAAAGAGGGTTCAATTCCAAAACAAGAAAGATACCTCTTGTCATAAATGATTGTTGTCTTGTACAACATTCGAGCTTTGTTTGACCCCTCAAGAGCAACTGTGTTTGGTCAATGGTTTCGAGATAAAAATTTCAACCAAGAATTTTTTCTATCTTCAAGAGATCAAAGTTGATGGAATGGAGCTGCAAAAGAGGTTAAAGAGCATTTCGGCATCTCATGTGTGGATTTCCTCACAACACCAACGTGGGAGTGGTGGTGTGGCAATTGGTTTTATGCCCAAATGGCCCTTTTCTTGAAAAATACTGTTACCAATGGAAACCATCATTGGATTTCTATATCATTTAAGGGCCCTCATATGATCACTAGTGCTTCGATTTATGCTCCTAATCTTGAGATGGATAGATAGGATACTTGGCACTCGTTAGACTCTCTGGCATTGGAGGTCATCCGCTATGGGGAACTTTAATATGGTAGAGTTCATATCAGATAGATGGGACCAAAGGAGACGAGTGATTGATGGAATTGAGAAAGACACTTGGGACAAGGTTAAGCTTGACCATGATCTTGTGAAAGTCAAAGATATTCACGATTTCTCTTGGTCAAACCTTTACTTCGGCAAAGACTTGCAAAAATCTAGACTAGAAGGAAGCTATATATCACAAGACATAATCAACGAGCTGGGTCCTCCTTCCCTTTTACAATGTGTGGACCTAGCTTTATCTGATGACTACTCGATGATTCTCACCTTTAAGCCTCAGCCAAGGCACACAAAGGCCCCCTTGTTTCATGTTGATCCCTCTATCCTCTCGCTTCCTTCTATACAACGGATGATCTCCTCTACTTGGAGTGATTCCTTTACACATTATCCCTCTCCGACCAAGTGCTCGAAGTTTGCGATGAAGTGGTCTCAATATCTTCATGTCAAAGACCATAAAGAAATCCTTAATAGACCATATAGAAATCCTTAATGTTTGGTGGATGAGAAGGGAAAACCTTTACTAGTGAGCATTTAGAGGTGGAAGTTAATAATGGCAATCCAAGCCTCTGATTGGGACTCTGGAAAATTAGAAGCAAACTAAGATACGAAGAGGAAATTCAAAGAAGTAATATGCATATTTATTTTTAAGATTAGTGAGTGGGGAAAGTGAACAAATGGATGAAAGAGATGTCTAAGCTACTAAAGAAGAAGAAAATCAAAGAAGAAGTCCCTTTCATGGTAGATAATGAAGGGATGGAATGCACTTCTATGGAAGAGAATATTGAGATAATAACCAACCACTTCACTGAACTCATGGTGGTGTCCATGCTGCTCACTTCTTAGAGACATGATTGCATGGCTGCCATCTCAAGAATGAGATCTAAAAGAATTCCAAAAAAGATTATCCATCTTCTCAAGCCCAATCACTTTCGTAGAGATTTTAGAAGTAATAGATGCTCTCCCTAGTGGTAAAAGCCCACATCTCGATAGTCTTGCTAATGAGTTCTTCAAGAATTTCAAGAATAACTTAGTTAAACCCTTACTCATGGTTTGATAGGAGGCCTTATGCTTTGGAATGCTCCCTAACTTTCTCAATGAAGGGGTGATTAACTAATTTGTAAAAAAGACAAAAAAATAGGATTGAAAAATTGCAACCCATCAATATGTTGCAAATTGGATATAAGATCTTAGCTAAGGTTCTGCAAATCGCATTACCTGCCATCTGCGTTCATGGATCAATCAGGACAAAAATGGACTCATTAAGGGAAGATCCATCTTGGAGACAATTATTTGTGTGTGGGAGGGTCTTGAATTTGTTAAGGAGTCCTCCCAAGATGTTCCTCTTAATCGGAATTGATTTCGACAAAGCGTATGACTACAAGAAGTGGGATTTCATTTTACAATCCCTAAACAATTAAGGTTGTGGACCTAGACTCATCAACATGATCTCAACGCTTATGGGGAATGCCTCGACTTGAATCAGTATCAATGGTCAACTCTCTCAGGAAATTATGTTAAAATGCTCTATTAGGCACGATTGTCCTCTAGCTCTTCTTTTTCCCATAGCTAGTAATGGCTTGAAATGATTGGTTAGCCATCATGCTCTTTTAGGATAGATCCATGGCCTTTGGCTTTGTCATGGTCAGAATCAGATGCTAATGAGACTCTTCATCAATGACACGAATGCTTTTGTGCATAATGAACCTAATAGTATGTACACCTTATGGTAGTGTCTATATGTCTTTTGTGCTACATCTCAATCTAAAACAAATCACTCCAAAACTACTTTCAAGGCTATTTTGGGCCCTCAACACAATTCTTGATTAACCAGGCATGTAGAAAAAAAAAACAATGGAGAGATTTTTTGGCTCCTCAATATCCCGATGGGTTTTGGAGTATCTATTAGAAAACATTGAACTTGGGTTTTTGAAAAACTCCATACTAAATTTGCCTACTGGAAGGGCATGCAGCTCAACCTAGCAAGGTTTGCTATGGTGATCAATACCTTCCTCATGTCATCTATTATCTATTTTCTTGCATGTTGGAGAGGAAAAGACAAAGAACTGGAAAAGCTTGAAAGTGCATGTAGAAATTTCCTTTAGACTGACGATCCTAACATGAGGGGCATGACCAAGACTAAGTGGGCCTTCTGTGCCTACCAAAAAGAGTCTGGTGGTTTGGGCATTCCGAATGTGAGAGGTATGGTAGATAAATTGGCTGCCAAATGGCTTCTCAAAGCTTGGTGCAATGTGGAAGCTTCTTGGGCAAAACTAATTCTTAGAGAAAAATCCTCTCTTAATCTTCAAGGTCTCCCTAGGTGGAAGGATCTTCATCCGCACACATTGTTGTTTTTGCAGTGGCCAGTGACACCTAAAGGCTCTGACCTTGTTTGCTTGATTTGGAAGAGTTGGAGCAAGATGAGACCGTACATCAAGGTTAGTGAAGACTAGAAATGGGTAGTCGAGATTAGGCAAAATAATTCTATCTAGTTTCCCATTAAGGGAATCAAAGAAGTTGATTTGGAGAACATCCAAAGAGCAAAGAAGTTATGGAAAAAGGTTTTAAAAAGTGGAAACATCTCTAAAACCATGATAGAAGTCATTGGATAAGATTTGAGGACATAGATTATGTTAGGAGAATTGACTTTGATGATTGGTGCCTTCTCTGGGAGAGAATCAACTCTTGGGACAACTCAAAGATTCGTCTCCTTCTTGGAAATGACCCCCCCCCCCAAGGTTAAAAGGTTAAGATGGACCAATGGTAACAAATTAAACAAAATTTAGAGAAGAGTGTTCGATTGAAAAACCTCTATAACTGTTAGGTAGAAGAACATGTAATTGTAAAAAGTCACCACATTTTAGACACCATACCATGTCTTGGAAAACAACAAGATTAAAAGCAAGTGGGTTGCTTATGAAGGTGATGACAAAATCATTAACCTTATCAGCAACTCTCTTTAGAACCTTTATCTCTTGTGGAATCTTAGATATCCTATTGGTTTTGGGAAATATTGGATCCATAAGCCTTATTTAGCAATGAGAGCCCGTGCCACAAATTTAGCTTCAGCAGAGGAAAGGGCAATAACCGATTATTTCTTGGAAAACCATGCAATATCTCCTCCTCCCAAAGTAAACATAACACTATTAGTAAATCGACCTCAACCTCCCCCCAAATTGGAATTGAACCAGCCCATCAATTGGAGTGGCAGATGCGATTGAGGGCAGTAATATAAAATGCCAAAGGAATTTGCACCTTGTAGATGACGGATCAATGTTTTAAGGAATGGCAATGAGACATAGAAGGGTTATGCATATAGCATGACAAGTAATTTATGGGAAATCCCAAATCGAAACCGGTGCATGAGACCAAAAATGAAACTTACCAATTAATGGATGAAATAATTGTAGCATGGAGGGAAGAGTAGTGGAAGAAGGGGCAACAACAGGGGGATCATACATAATGTGTTTTACTTTCAATGCCGATAATGTAGTGATGGGTTTTAGGTCATCATAACCAAAAGAGTGAATCAAATCAGATGCATATCGATTTTGATGAATACATCATGTGCCTAAAGAAAGGTCCCAAGTGAGGTGGTGTCCTAAGAAATACATGAGAGGACCTAGATCAGTGATAGTAAAGGCCCCACGAATCTCTTGTTTAGCTCAGTCAACAACACAATGTTGGGTGCCTAAAATAGCTTATCCATCCACATAAAGGGCATCAATAAGAAATAAGGTAGACTATGTCATATATAGATATTATTCTCAGAAACTAAGTAGGTATAGCCTTGCGAAAGCATAAATTCATTAAATTTATGATACCAAAGGTGTGGATATTGTTTTAAGCCATATAAATAATGATGGAGGCGACACACATAAGTAGGATGTTAAAGAGATTTGTAGCCTTCAAGTTGATGATGGGGGAAGTATCTCAACCCCTAAGCAACGACGAAGCGTGAATGACCTCCACAGGTATCCTTCTTTGACCTCTGCACACCAAAAATGCTCTTACTCAGAGCTTATGCAGAGAACTCCAGTAAGCTTTTGTAGACCTATAGTATACACCAAGAGCTTTCCAACAAAACAAATTTCACTTCAAATGTATGCTTACACAAGGAGAAACAATGTCTACAACATGAGCTAGTTGAATGCTCACAACTACCAGTCAAGCAGATACCTCACTTCACTCCAGCAAGCTTTTCTCAGAGATTATACACAGAATGAATCTCAAACTTGAGTCAACTTTAGAGGACTCTAATAGATACCCAATGACACCAAAATCATAGCAAATGGATACATAGAGAAGGAGAACCAGCCCTTACAACAGAGAGCAAAATATTTCCAACAAACCCTACATACCAAGAGAGATATCAATCACACAACTTCACTAAAATGAATTTTGCTCCCAGATTACTCAGAGAATGATCTAGAGACTTTGTGAGCATAAAATAAGCTCTAATAGCTATCCAATGAGACAAGAATTACATCAAATGGATACAATATGAGGGAGAACCAATGCTAACAACTCAGGGGTAGAGAGTTGCAACACTGCCTGCGCACACACATAGATATGCCTACTAAAAGAAAACAAACAAGCAAACAAGGGGCTAGCTTAAGCAAGGGGCTTGCTTATCACAACTCCAGCACTTAGTGCGCACTTTACATGAGCTAAAACTCCAAGAAGATGGGCCAAAAAGAAGTCGGGATACATGCTCCTTTTATAGTGAGAAGTGTATCCCTAAAATCCAGGAACTACCTTTCCAAATCAGCCTCCTAACTTGGAGGACTTAGTTGAGATGACTTGGGGAGTGGTTGAGTGACTTTTCTTGATGGAATCTTGTGGCTTTTGGGTTCCTTTGATTGCTCCACATGTCCATAAAAGATTCCCCACGAATTTGTAGCTTGAAGCTTGACTTTTAACACTCCCCCTCAAGCTTCAATTCTTCATCCTCATCCAAGCTCCTTCATGTTGATGCTTTGCTTGAATTTTGAAATCTTCATTCCATCCAAAGCCTTTGTAAACATGTCGGCAACTTGGTCTTTGGTACCAATATGATGTACTGAAACTTCCTTGGATATCACCTTTTCCTTATGAAGTGATAGTGCACTTCAATATGCTTGGTTCTAGCATGATAGACAGGATTCGATGCTAGATGAATGCTACTCATATTGTCACAAAAAATTGGATATGTGTCAACCTGCAAATTAAGCTCCATAAATAACTTCTTAATCCACATTAGCTCACATGTGACTTGAGCCAAAGCTCTATACTCAGCCTCGGTGGAAGATAATGCCACCGTGGGTTGCTTCTTTGAAATCCATGAGATGATCTTGCTACCTAGCATGACTAGGTAACCACTTGTACTTCTTCTATCCTCCTTGGAACCGGCCCAATCCGCATCAGAATAAGCTTTGACCTGCATATCATCATCAAATGAATAGAACAATCCTTCATTTATAGTGGCCTTGATATATCGTAACATTCTTCTTGCAGCTTGCAAGTGTGTAGTCCTTGGACTATGCATAAATTGTGATAACACTCCAACTCCATATGCTATGTCAGGCCTAGTTATTGTGGCATAATTGAAAGAGCCTACAATAGAGCGATAAAAAGTTACATCCTCTAATGGCTCTCCATCAATGGAGCTTAGCTTTACATTGACTTCCATGGGATTTGAAATAGGCTTGCAATGTAGCATCCCAAACCTCTCAAGTAGGTCTAGAATATACTTCCTTTGTATGAGCATAATACCTTCTTCTTTGTATACAACTTCAATGCCAAGAAAATACCTAAAATCTCCAAGATCAGATATCCTAAACTCCTTTCCAAGTTTTGCCTTGATCTCCTCAATGCCCTTTGTATCATTACCTGTAATGATAAGATCATCTACATACACACACATGTAGACTACAAGTTCTCCTCTTTGTTTGATGAAGAGAGATGGATCCGCCTTGCATTGATTGTAACCACATTTGATCAAATAGTCCACCAATCTTTGGTTCCAAGCCCTTGGAGCTTGCTTTAGGCCATAAAGTGCCTTCTTCAACCTACAAACATGATGTGGAAACTCTTTATGAACAAAACCTAGTGGTTGCTCCATGTATACCTCTTCTTCCAAGTCTCCATTGAGAAAGGCATTCTTGATATCCAATTGGAAAAGCTTCCATCCTTTGCTAGCAGCCATTGCAATGAGTGTCCTAATGGTGCTCATCTTTGCCACGGGGCTGAATGTCTCTTCAAAGTCCACTCCATAGGTTTGTGCAAAACCCTTGGCCACCAATCTTGCTTTGAACCTAGAAATAGATCCATCTGAATTCCTCTTTACTTTATACACCCACTTATTACCTATTACCTTCATGTTCTCCTTCTTGGGCACTAGAGTCCATGTTTGATTTTCCTCAAGTGCGTCGATCTCTTCTTGCATTGCCTCTTTCCATTCGGTGTACCTGCTTGCATCTTCATAGCAATCGGGCTCATGATCTTCTACTACTTTGTTCATATATGCATAATGTGTTGCCATGTATGAATCATAAGTAAACCTTTGAGTTGGATACTTAACTCTAGAAGACTTCCTTTCTTCACCTTTTGGAGGAATAAACCTCCTTTGCCTTGGGAACTTGATCTCTTTCTTTGACGTGGCTTCTTTCTCCATCATGTGTCCTTCATCATCTTCAACTTCATTACCTTCTTCATCCAACTCCACCAATGTTGCTTTGCCTTTGTTGATTGATTGTGCTTCATAGCTTGATGAAGATCTCCCCCTCCATGGTGAGTTCATGCTTGAACTATCTTCATTGATGGAACACCTTGGGCCGCTTAGCTCTAGGTCGATTTGGTCTTCATCATGTCCATGCTTTTCTTCTTCATAGTCCTGCATACAATCATACTTCTTAAACCAAGGGAGTAGATCATCAAATGCTACATCCCTTGATATCCTCAAGTCCTTTGTGTTTGGGTTGAAGCACCTGTAACCTTTATGATCATTTGAATATCCTAGAAACACACACTTTTCTACCTTTGGTTGTAGCTTGTGCCTCAATTCACTTGGCACATGTACATAACAAGTACATCCAAATATCTTCAAGTGGGAAAGATCACGTTTCTTACCATAATAGGCTTGATATGGTGTCAAGCAATGGATCCCTGAGGTAGGAGCCCTATTCATAAGATACACGGCGGTATTTTCTGCATCACTCCAAAACATGTTAGGTACATTCATCTCATTAAGCACTGCTCTATCTCGGCAATGTATCTATTCTTTTTGCTACTCCATTTTGTTGGGGTGTGTACCTACATGTTACTTGCCTCTTGATGCCTTGATCCATTAAAAAATCAGAAAACTCATTGGAGAAATATTCTCCCCCTCCATCGGACCTTAGCTTCTTGATATATGTACCTGTTTCCTTCTCTACCATTGCCTTGAATGCTTTGAAACATGTAAACACATCTGATTTGTTTTTGATGAAATAAACCCAAACCATCCTTGTGCAATCATCTATAAAAGTGACAAAGTACTTGTTACCTCCAATGGATTGCTCTTTGGTTGGCCCCCACACATCTGTATGTATAAACTCCAATGGATGTTGGCTTATGTAGCCACTCTTCTTGAATGGAAGTCTTGCTTGCTTCCCTAGTTGACAAGATTCACATAAATGCTTCATACCTTGTCCTTGGAAGTTGGGAAGACCTTCAACCAGCCTCTTGAATTGCATTTACTTCATTCTTTGTATGTTGATGTGACCTATCCTCTTGTGCCACAAGTCCAACTCCAAAATCCTCTTGTTTCCATATGTGAAGTAGACATGTTGAGTGGAATGAGAATTTACCTCCAAAGTGAAGAGTCTCCCTTGCTTCTTTCCTCTTGCTATGACCTTGTAACCTTGCTTAGGGTTCTCCACAAAGCATCCACCTTTGTTGAACCTTACTTGATAGCCTCTTTCAACCATTTGCCCAACGGACACCAAGTTCTTTGTGATAGTAGGTACATGCAAGACATCCTTGAGACATCTTCCTTCCTCCTTGTCATCCAAAGCTACATCTCCAACATGGGAGATCTCATGGGCTGTATCATCACCTGTTTCTACATGTCCTTTACCTTTGGGAACATGTAGATTAGTAAACCAAGAAGCATTGCAACTCATATGGTTGCTACATACACTATCAATATACCAAGTGTTATCTACTTTGCTTGAATTCCCATTCATGTGCATCATCAAGAGATTGTCATTTTCTGAACTTGTAGAAGCATAATTACCTTGGCCTTTGTATGAAGAACCTTGATTATAGCTCCTTCGGTTTCCTCCTTGGTAGCAATCTCTAGCATAGTGGCCAAACTTGCCACATATGTAACATCCTTCACCATCTTGATTCCTGTTTTGTTGATGTCGTCCTCCTCTTCCTCTTGTTCTTCCTCTCCCTCTTTGTGATGAGGTGCCTTGATCATGTCCTTGATTGCTTGAGTGGCCTTGCCTTCCTCCAAACCTTCCTTTGCCGCTTCCTTGTCCTCGTCTTCCTTTGCCCCTTTGATTACCTGCATAGAAAACTTGTGCATCCTTGCTTTTAGTTGAACTTCCACCTATGTTCATTTCTTCGGTGACCATGAGAGCAACCAATTGCTCAAAATCAGGAAGATTATCCCTTACATAAACTGAAGTGGTAAAGGGTTTCCACTTCTCATCATCTCTCAAACCATTGAGAGTATAAGCCACAAGATCGTCATCGTCTATGTGGCTTCCAATGGATCCCAATGCATCTGATAACTCCTTGACCTTAAGTATGTAGTCATTTATGCTACTCCCTGAGCTCTTCCTAAGGTTGTTGAGCTCATTCTTGAGTTGGATCTTCCTTGCTTTGGTGCTTGTTGAATAAAGCCTTTCAAGTGTCTCCCATACCTTCATGCTTGAATCCAAGTCTTGGATATGGCCGATCATGCTATTGCTAATGTGTTGGGAAAGAATAAAGATAACCCTCTTGTCTCTTTCATTCCATTCCCTAAAGGCCCTTCTCTGGTCATTGGTTGGATTCTCATCCAACCTAGGTCTTGGTTCACTTCCACTAATCAACCCCCAAAGGCCCTTGCCCATAAGATAGTTGGAGACCCTAAATCTCCATGGTTGATAGTTACCTTTGTCTAGCTTTTCAATTTGAGTGTTGAAGTCTCCCATATCTAGTCTTTGATACTTGACCTAGCCCTTGGCAAATGTGTGTAAAATGAAAATGAGGCTCTGAGGTTACCTCAATCCAAAGCTTTCCTTAGATGGACACCTTGTGCTCTTGCAAATTTGAGTAGAATAGCTCCCCCTTGATGTGAGCTACCTCCAATAAGCTTCTGTTGATGCAAATCTTCAACCACCAACTCCAAGAGGTCTTCTTGCTTGTATGTGATACCTCCAAGATGCCCAAATGCTCTGATACCACTGATGGGGGAAGTATCTCAACCCCTAAGCAACGACGAAGCGTGAATGACCTCCACAGGTATCCTTCTTTGACCTCTGCACACCAAAAATGCTCTTACTCAGAGCTTATGCAGATAACTCCAGTGCGGTTTTGTAGACCTGTAGTAGACACCAAGAGCTTTCCAACAAAACAAATTTCACTTCAAATGGATGCTTACACAAGGAGAAACAATGTCTACAACATGCGCTAGTTGAATGCTCACAACTGCCAGTCAAGCAGATACCTCACTTCACTCCAGCAAGCTTTTCTCATAGATTATACAGAGAATGAATCTCAAACTTGAGTCAACTTTAGAGGACTCTAATAGCTACCCAATGACACCAAAATCATAGCAAATGGATACATAGAGAAGGAGAACCAGCCCTTACAACAGAGAGCAAAATATTTCCAACAAAGCCTACACACCAAGAGAGATATCAATCACACAACTTCACTAAAATGAATGTTGCTCCCAGATTACTCAGAGAATGATCCAGAGACTTTGTGAGCATAACATAGACTCTAATAGCTATCCAATGAGACAAGAATTACATCAAATAGATACAATATGAGGGAGAACCAATGCTAACAACTTAGGGGTAGAGAGTTGCAACACTGCCTGCGCACACACATAGATATGCCTACTAAAAGAAAACAAACAAGCAAGCAAGGGGCTAGCTTAAGCAAGGGGCTTGCTTATCACAACTCCAGCACTTAGTGCTCACTTTACATGAGCTAAAACTCCAAGAAGATGGGGCAAAAAGAAGTCGGGATACATGCTCCTTTTATAGTGAGAAGTGTGACCCTAAAATCTAGGAACTACCTTTCCAAATCAGCCTCCTAACTTGGAGGACTTAGTTGAGATGACTTGGGGAGTGGTTGAGTGACTTTTCTTGATGGAATCTTGTGGCTTTTGGCTTCCTTTGATTGCTCCACATGTCCATAAAAGACTCCCCACGAATTTGTAGCTTGAAGCTTGACTTTTAACAGTTGAGTCATATCGATTTCCTCAGGTAAATCCCCATGTAGGAAAGGAGTTTGAATATCCAAATGAGTAATCTCAAGGTGTTGGCAGTGCAACCGATAGTAGCTACAAACATTGACACAGAGGACACATGTGAAAGGGAAATGCTTGAAGTCTAGGGGACTAGACCCATTATTTTTCAAAGAAAGATGTTCATGATCATTTGGTCAAATCATCAATAGCAATTCTTATCACTCTTGTGAAATATGTAATATAGAAAACCCCAATTTGGTCACAAGTCACTCCATTCTATGCAAGCCAAGGAGTCCTCTAGCTTGAGGAGCTTAGATAGAATGCTCATACAGAATTTTGTATTTTGTGGACATCATTTGGATCTCCAAATGACCCTTACTTTAACTAGGCCGGACATTAGGTTTGAAACCACTGAAAACTTGTCAAAAGACTATAAAAAGAGCTAGAGAGCTCTATTTTGGGGTTAGTTTGTTTGAGGTTAGCTAGTGTGATCAAGTTTTGTAAGAGCAACTCTTGAGCAATACAAGTGTGATTCTCACCTTTCATTGTGTCTCTCTTGTCTCTACCATGTGTGTGTGCACTTGTGTGCTTCTCACCTTCACCTTCACACACATCACTCGTTAACTATTTTCACATAATCCTACCTCTTCCATGATGGAGTATATCCACTCCTAGTTGTAGCAGAAGAATGATAGGCCCTTCCTAGGACCAAATAGTTCACTACCATAGCCCTCCAAAAATTAGATTGATCTCTAAGCCTGAAGAATGAACCTATGAAATTTTGCATAGTACTTGAGGTAGTTGTAGATTTGAATTAAAAAATGCCCTCCAAATGATCCTGAATTTTCTCCATTCATTAGGTGAGTAAAGAGCTAAGGAAACTCGTGGAAACGTTGTTGTATATCCTACCAAAAAGTGTGAGTGATGTGGCACTTCAATTTAGCATGAGTTCCCACACTTGAGATTGCTAGAAATCTAACACTTCCCCTCAAGGTCAAGTGTTATTCTCCATTGATCTCCTTCAAGTTGAGGTTGATCTTGAACTTCTCCAACTTACTTGCATCCATAAACTTGGTCATGATATGTGCTAGCTGATCCTTGGTGTTGATGTACTTGATGTCCAATTCTTTTGCTAGTACCTTCTCTCTGATGAAGTGATAATGGATCTCTATGTGCTTGCTTCTTGCGTGGAACATAGGGTTGCTTGCTAGATGAATGCTTGAAATGTTATCTCCAAATAGACTAAACTCTTTGACCTTCACATCCAAGTCTTTGAAGATCTTCTTGATCCACATGATGTCACATGTAGCAAGTGCTAAAATTCTATACTCAGCCTCAGTAGATGATAATTGAACTGTAGGTTTCTTCTTGGACATCCATGAAATGAATCTTTGACCTAGCATGGAGACATAGCCACGTGCTCCTTCTATGCTCCTTTCAACTAGCCCAATCAGCATCACTAAACCCTTGAGGTTTTGATCCATCTCCATAAGGGTAGTACAACGCTTGGTTGATAGTGTGATTGATGTACCTAGGCACTCTCTTGGCTGCATTCATATGAACATCAGTTGGTGAATTTAGAAATTGAGAAAGGACTCCTAAAACATAAGACAAGTCAAGTCTTGTGATGCTAGCATAATTAAGGCTTCCAATTATGCTTCTATATGCTGAAATATCTTCAAGAGGTTTTCCTTCACCTACACATAACTTAGTGTTTGGATCCACATGTTGTGCGAGTTGCTTACGTCCACTCATACCATACTTATAAAGTACATCGAGCAAGAATTTCCTTTGAGCAAGGTAAATGCCATTTTCCACATAAATGACTTCAATCCCAAGAAAGTATTTAAGAACTCCAAGATCTAAAACCTTGAATATATTTTTAAGCTTTGCCTTGATCCATGTGATACCGGCATCGTCAGTTCCTCTTATAATCAATTCATCTACATATATGCATATATGCATACATAGACAACTAGTTGTCCTCCCTTCTTGAGGTATAGGGAGGGATCTCCATCACTTGGCTTGTATCCACACCTACACAAATACTCCAAAAGCCTTTGATTTCATGCCCTAGGAGCTTGCTTTAAACCATACAATGCTTTTCTAATTTTACAAACAAAATGTGAATATTTAGGGTTCTCAAAACCTAATGGTTAAGTCATGTAGACTGTGGCCTACAAATCACCATTAAAAAAAGCATTCTTTATATCCAATTGATATATTGGCCACCTCCTAGATGTGGAAATCCTAATGATTGCCCTAACTGTGGTCATCTTTGCAGCCGGACTGAATATTCTTCATAATCAATCCCATAGGTCTGAGCAAATCCTTTTGCCACAAGCCTTGCTTTGTACCTAGCTACTAAATCATCAGAATTTCTCTTCACTTTATAGACCCATTTGTTACCAATTACCTTCATCCCTTCTTGTGTTGTAACTAGACTCCATGTGTTGTTGTCTTCAAGGGCTTTGTAATCTTGTTCCATAGCTTCTTGGCACTCCTTTGTGTCTTTGGCCTCCATAGGTAGAAGGTTCATGATCTTTGATAACCTTGGTCATGAAAGCATAATGCCTAGAAATTTAACTATCATAGACAAGCCTTGAGATTGTATGTTTTACCCTTGTTGACCTCCTTTCTTCTCCTTTTGGTGGAATGAACCTTCTTTGCCTAGGCCTTGGTTTTTGCTTTTGATGTAGCTCCCTCTTCTATAATAGGTTCTTCAAAGTCTTCAACTTCATATCCATTTTCATCAAGCTCTACCAATCTTGCCTTTCCTTTATTGGCTGATTGATGGGCTCATTGCATGCTTGAACTTCTTTGTATGCTTGGACCATTGATTTTCAAGCTATCTTAAAACCTAGCTTCATATCGCTTCTCTGCCTTTTCAATATCTTCATCCTGCAATGGAACTTTGTAAGCATACCATGGTTTGATTTCATCAAACACTACATCTCTAAATACCTTTTACTCCTTTGTATTAGGATTGTAGCACCTATAACCTTTTTTCTCCATAGCATAACCAATAAACATACATCTTTTGGCCCTTGCATCCATCTTACCTCTTGGGCACATGTGTGTCGCATACACACCCAAAGATTCTACTGTGTGAAAGATCTGGTTTCCTTCCATTCCATGCCTCCTCAGGTGTCATGTCATGTACTCTTGATGTGAGACACCTATTCATCAAGTACACAACAGTAGATACAACATCTGCCTGATATGTTAAAGGCACATTCATTTCATTTAACATACTCCTAGCAATCTCAACAATATAACTATTCTTCCTCTCTACCACCCAATTTTTTTGGGGAATATACCTGCAAGCAATTTGCCTCCTTATCCCTTGGTCCTACAAGAAATCATAAAAGTCATGGGAGAAGTATTCTCTCCCTCCATTAGACCTTAGGGTTTTGATGTAGCAAAGTGTCTCCTTCTCAACTTGTGCCTTGAATCTTTTGAATACCTCAAACACAATTGTTAAGGTAGAGTACAACCTTTCTAAACACTCCCAAACCTTCCTAGATGTATCTAGGTCTTGGATATGACCTATCATGGACTTGCTTATGTGTTGAGAAAGAATGAAGATCAATCTCCTATTCCTTTCTTCCCATTCTCTAATGGATCTCCGTTGCTTCTGAGTAGGTGTATGTGGATCTATGTATGGCTTCACCTTAGTACCAGTCACCAACCCCCAAAAACCCTTTCACATGAGGAAGTTAGAGATTCTATACTTCCAAGGTTGGTAATTGTTATTTTCAAGCTTCTCAATCAAAGAATTATAGTCTTCCATTGTGTATGAGACTATAAGTGGATCCTAATCCCTCCTTGTATTGTGATAAATGCGAGAAAGAATGTATGTTACCTTCCCACAAGAGTCTCCACTTGTCGTGAACTTTCGATGATGATAGAAGCTCCCCCTTACTTCAAATCCTTCTTAAAATCTTCCTGATCTTTGCTTTCATCCTTGGCCCTCAAGCAAATTCAAGGCCTCCTCTTGATGTCCTCAATTCTCAATGATGAGCTCTAATATTAGTAATGGAGTACATCCACTCCTAGTTGCAGCAGTAATTGTTATAAGAGGAGGTCAACGTGTTGTTTAGGGCATCATCAACATCCTTATCATCATATTTTTAGAATCCTATGAGAAATAGTAAACATACTCTAGGCCATTGACATCTAAAAGAAACCTTCTCTTGTGGCATCAAAATTCGAGTTGAGCTCATTTTACCTTTGAGTGCATTATAACAAAAACAATGTAGAAAAATTGATTCTTTTATGCCCAAAATTTTATAGTTATTGGTTCATCAATACAGGTTCCTCGATGTCTACTACACACCTAGCAGGGATTGATTTGATGTCTAAACTTTTTTAGAGAAAAAAAATCAGTTTCTACATTATTGTATTATCATCTTGGCTAAAAGCAATGATGTAATTTGTATGTGGGCTATTGAGGATAAGTTGGATGGTTCTAACAACCAATGATGGCCATACACGTTGTGTCATGTATTGGTAGCAAAAGGCTTGTGGAACATTATGGATTTTGTTGAAATACATGCATCCTCCTACACCTTCAAAAACTATGATAATATTTGATACATGTGGCGTTGAAGATAAGGTTTTCCCAGACATACTCTGGTTCCTAGTGCATGTACAATACAAGAGATTTTTTTGGTATGGAAGAGATACACACACGCATGCATTTACTACTTTGCATGTTAACTCAAGCCAAAGATGCTTGAGATACTTTGACCATAGCATACTAGGCAAGAAATGAGGCTCATGTTTCTTAGCTTTAGAAACGTTTGAGAGTGAGCATATGAGTGAAGGATTCTCAATGGACACTTTTTTGATGAAGAGCATGGATCTTAATGAGTGATCAATTTCTACATATGTAATCTTGAAAAATAGTTCAATTCTGTAGACTATTCTTAATGGTCTTTAAGATTCTTATCAAGAATTTTATTCTACTCTTCATTTGATGATGCAAGGCAATCGAAATGTCATAAGGTTTGAGGAGGAAGTCTATGTTTTACTATAGGAAGATTGATTTAGAGAAAAGACTTCAACAAGGCACGTTGCACATCAAGCTTTCTTGGATAGTCTTAAAGGAAAATATAGCTCATCTACTAGTAAGAAGAACTCTATTAATGCTACAAAATAATAAAAAAAGGAAGATAAATTTGACAAAAAAATAAGAAATGAGAAAACATTTATGCAAATATTACAAGGAAAATGATCATGTCATTTAGAGTTCGTAAAGTGTCTACCAAAGGAGGCTGTAATGGTTTTAGTAGAAATTTATAAACCTAAAATAAAGTTTGATGATCTTGTTTAGATGAAGAATGGACACTTACTACTCACTGAAGTTATGAACCAAAGTCTTCTAGAGTAGGATACATCTATAGTAGACTATGATGTTTCATATTTTGATAGTGGTGTACCTAAACACATTATCTTGAAGCATAGTTTCTTCACTTTACTTAGGCATGGTCCAACATATAATACCATGAAATATCCTTACAAATTCTCTTATTCTCTCATGAGAGTTAGAAAGTTTATTCTTGATAACAGAAAACTAAACTTCCCTAAACAAATTGAAGTAGCAAATAAGACTACAACCTCCAAGAGAGACTACATAGGACCTTGATTGAACACATAGAGAGAGAGAGACCATCAATGAAGGTTACAAAGTATCTATCAGCTACATTTGAATTCTTCATTGTGGGTCCCCAAACATATTTATCCTCTTGAATGGTCACCTAATTTGCTTACCAAAGCGGCAAGCTTCACAAAAGTATCTATGCACCAAAGGAAGTGGATGATAGCTCACATAATTACTCCTCTTAAATGGCTACCTAATTTGCTTACCAAAGCGGCAAGCTTCACAAAACTTAATGAAATTTTGATTTTGTAGGTTTGATAATAGTAATAACCTCTTCTTCTCCATGTCTTTTAACATCTAAGTATAGATATGTCCGTACCTCTTATGCCAAAGATCCAATTTTTTACCTCATCACTTCCATATGTGAATCAGATTGTGTGGTTGACATTTGGCTTCACATTGAATGTGAATAGCCTTCCCTATGTTCTTGCTTTGGCTACCAATTTGTATCCTTGTTTAGGTTTTATAAAAACTATCCTTCCTCATTGAACTTTTGGAGCTCCTCTTTCAACAATTTGACCCAAAGAAACAAGATTACTTGTAATTATGGGAATAGGAACAACATATTTTAGACACTTAGTGATATGAGAGACACCCAACATAATATCACCTATATGTGTAATGACATGGGGACTATCGTCACGTGTCTCTAGATGCCCCCATTTTGATGGTACGTGCATAATTGAGAAGAAGTCTTTGTTGTAGCTCATGTTATTGCTACATCCACTATCAATTTTCCATATGTTTGATCCTTGTGTTCTATAATCACTCATTTGCATCATGGCTAACATGATTTCATACATGTTTGAAGAAGAAGCATAGTTACCTTGCCCTCTACATGATGATATTCCCTTTTCTTTGATGATCCCTTGCATAGTGGCCATACTTTCCATTTATGTAGAGTCCAAGTGAGTTGTTTTTGTCTTAAGCTTGTTGGGAAAGATGGATGGGCACCTCAAGAAATGAGTTGGTACTGCTAATCCCTACTTTGTGCCTCCCTTCTTTCACTTAAAAGTTGTGTTGTAGGCCCCTTTAGCTTTCCAATGACACTAAATAAGTTCCGATGTGCTTTGGAGATGATGCTTCAAACCATTTGACCAAAATAGATAAGTTTGCAACTAGCTAGATACCAAAAACTTATTATTTTGGTCTTGGTACCTACTGGATGTTTTGCGCAGTACTCACACTACAGTAGCAATCATAAAACTTCCTTTTGAGGGTATGTGATTAACTTAGAGAGTTAATGTTTCCAAGTGAAATCACTTAAAATGATTGACTATACACAGAACAATGTCTTTAGCAAGTAGAAGCTTACCCCTGACTTTTTAGGAGATGTGCAGAGAATGAACAGTGACTGCTTCGAGAGGCTTTTCTCCCAATTTCCTAGATTAAATATTTTCAAACTTTGTCAGCTTGAAGTAGACTTTCCACTTGTTCCAACAAGCTATAGATCATGGAAAAAGGATAATAATGCATTGCGATATGATAAACACAAGTACACTGTTCTAAGAGACAATGGCAAAAAAATCAAAAGAGATACTAAGTGATGTATATGTATTATAGAACATGATTTTACAAAATCATTGGCAATGGAATAATGCCAATGATTGTGAGGTGACTGAGAAATGAGATGTGCTACTCAACCTCTACAAATGATCAATGAATGGATCTCAAAGGGAGTGTTTTTGGCCATGGGTTTTCCACGTACATTTATAGAGAGATTCTTCAATTTGAATTTGAAATTCAAATGATCTTTCACCTAAAATGTTCTTCCTCTAAATGTGGAGATATTCTCTCATGAGAATTCATGGCTTATTTGTTCTCCTAACTCTATGAGTTTAGTGTCTTTACAAGATTACTCTAAGTCAACTGAATTTTACAAAAGTCACTGGTAAAAATCCATAAGCAATGGTTCATATGATCTTCAAGGATTTGCAAATAACTTCTTCAATGCCTAGCCAAGCATGAAGGCTTGACATTTGCACCAATAGCTCCTCCTCAAGCCAAAAAACTTGGCTTGGTCTTCTTTATGAATCTTCTTGAATGTTATGCAATCCAATCATAGCTTCAAACCTCCAAAGTTTAGTACCATCAAGTGCTTTGGTCAATAAATCTACACATTGCATATTAGTGGATGCATATGGAAGTTGAATCTCCTTGCTCAAGAGGTTCTCTCTCACATAGTGGTAGTGACCTTCTATATGCTTGGTTCTCGCATGATAGATAGTATTTGTTGCAAGATGTAAAGAGCTTGTATTATCATAGGTGAATGAGTATGAAGTCCCAAATGTGAGTAGAGTAATCTAATCCATATGGCTTCTTGAGTAGCAATGGCTAATCTTCTGTATTCAGCCTTTATTGAGGATAAAGCAATAGTAGGTTGCATCTTGAAATACCATGAAATGGGGAGCTTATCACTTGCAAAAGAAAGATAACCTGAGGTACTCCTTCTATCATCCTTATAACCTACCCAATCTGCATCTGAATAAAGTTTAATGTCCAAATCTAATCTATACAGAAAATATAAGCCTTGATTTTGAGTACCCTTGAGATACTTCAAAATCCTCTTGGCAGCTTCCAAGTGAGGTGCTCTAGGTTTATGAATGAATGGACTTAAGACACTTACTCCATAAGCAATATCAATCCTTGTCAATGTAGCATAGTTTAGACTTCCTACTATGCTTTGATATCGTGCAATATTTTCAAGCACATCACCTTCGTGAGCACTTAATTTTTGGTTTACCTCCATAGGAGTGCTAGCTATCTTGGCATTCTCCAAGCGGAACTTCTTCAACATGTCTTGCACATACTTTATTTGAGTAATATAAATTGCATAATTTGTATAGACTAACTCAAGTCCAAGAAAATACTTTAGTGACCCTAGATCACCGATTTTGAACTCCTGCATCATTTGGTTCTTGATTTGCTTGATGCCATTGGCATGACTACAAGTAAGTATGATATCATCAACATACACACATAGGTATATCACCACTGAATTACTTCTCTTGACAAACAAAGAAGTATCTGCTTTGCTAATGATGAATCCTTGGGCTTGAAGATAGGTAGTCAACCTATGATTCCATGCCCTAGGTGCTTGCTTCAATCCATAAAGAGCTTTGTTTAGTTTGCACACATAATTTACTTTACTTGAGTCTTCATAACCAGGAGGTTGAGCCATGTACACCTCCTTTGAAATCGAGCCATTAAGGAAAACATTTTTTACATCCAATTAGTACATATTCCAATTCCTTGATGGAGCCACACTTACCAATACTCTGATGGTTGGCATTTTGGCCATAGGTGAGAAGGTCTCTTCATAATCAAATCCTTGGGTTTGTGCAAAAGCCCTAGCCTCAAGTCTAGCTTTATACGTTTTTATTGATCCATCTGAATTTCTCTTATTTTGTAAATCCATCTAGAACCAATTACTTTCATTGATTCCTTCTTTGGCACTAGCTCTCAAGTATCATTCTCCTTGAGTGCTTCTACTTCTTCATCCATAGCTTCCTTGCATTCTGCCTTAGTCTTTGCTTCTTCATATGAAGTAGGTTCTTCAAATGATAAATCCTTAGCAAGATAAATGGAGTGCTTAGTAACTAAGGAAGTGTCATACCCATATCTGATTGGCTTCTTGCTCTCCATTTTTGATCTTCTAATTGGTTGGTTGGATGATTCAGGTATGTCTTCCAATCTCTTCATCTTGACCTTGTCGATTGATTTCCATGCCTTTAATTCTTCTAGGTTGATGATGTTTTTCATCATCTAATTTGATGTCTTCAACCTAGTTTGGCCCCTCCTTGGTGAGGCTTGGAAACTCCTCTTCCAAGTCATATGGAAACTTAACTTTCCTGCATTCACTTTCAAACCAAGAATCATTCTCATCAAACACAACATCGCTATTGATCATAAATCATTTGTTGGATGGATTATACAAACTGTATCCTTTCTTATTTAAATGATACCCTATGAAGATGCTCTTCTCCGCCTTAGGGTCTAACTTACCTCTGATCTCAGATGGAACATGCACATAATCAACACATCCAAAGATTCTACAATAATCAAGTGATGGCCTTCTACCATGCCATGCTTCATATGAGGTCATCCCATCAAGTGATTTGGATGGCAACCTGTTAGTAAGATAAGTGGCAGCAGATACACTTTTTGCCCATGAGTAATTAGGTAAACTTTTTTCATTTGCCATTGATCTAGCCATTTCAACAATGAATCTATTTCTCCTTTCTGCTACCCAATTTTGCTCAGGGGTATACCTGGTTGTAATTTCCCTTTTGATTCCTCTATCCTACAAGAATGCATCAAATTCATTTGAGAAGTACTCACCTCCTCCATGTGCCTTAGTCTCTTTAGGCTTATTCCTCTTTGGTTTTCCACAAGTGCAAAATACTTCTTAAAGCAACTGAACACTTCATCTTTGTGCTTCATAAAATATAAGATAGTTCACCTACTCAAATCATCAATGAAAGACACATAATACCTTGAGCCAGAAATTGAAGGATCCTTGCTTGGTCCCCACACATCTTGGTGGACAAGTTCCAAGTAATCCTCATGCATGTAGCCTTTCTTTGAGAAGGGTAACCTATGTTATTTACCAAACTCACATGCACCACATTTATAGATCATGTGCTGCTTGGATACGTTAGGTATCCCAAGCACACATTGATCTCTACATATTTGCATTAATGTTCTCCCACCAATATGCCCTAATCTTTTATGCCAAATCTCAACCTCTAATAATGTTTGATCTTTGTAATTATAAAGTGCAATATTCCTTGTATCTTCAAGTTCAAATGTAAATAACCTACCTGTCTTTTCTCCCTTGGCAATTCTCTTGAATCCATGTTGGGGATCCTCCACAAATGCTCCATATTTGTTGAACCTAACTTTCAAACCCTTTTCCACAATCTTTCCAACACTCATCAAATTCTTGGTGATTGTAGGTACATATAGAACCCTGCTCAACAGATTTCTATTCTCATCAGAGGTTTTGACATTTTCTACCTTGACCACTGAATGCTTGGTGTCAATCCTATTTGCACTTGGTGCTTTCCCTTAGGTTTCTCAAGGTAAGAGAGAAGAGCTACATTTTTTGCCACATGGTTTCAACATCCTGAGTCAATATAGAAGAGATGTTCATCATTTATACCTTGCTTTGAAGTCATGTTCATAATCAAAAGAGAGTCCTCTTGATCCTCTGTGTAATTGTTGTAGTCTTTCCTTGATTTGTAGCCTCCTCGATAGTAGTTGTTGTTGTTGCCTTGATTATGGTTGAACCTTCCTCTTGATTGTGTGTAGCCACCTCTTTGATATCCTCTTCCTCTCTGATTCTTGTAGTTCCTGTAGCACTCATATGTATTGTGATTAGACAATCCACTTATGTTGCATGGGGAAGAGTTGAAGGGTCTTCCCCTACCTTGCTTACCTCCTCTGCCCCTACCTCTTGAGTTTCTACCTCTTCCTACATAATTTTCTTCAGAAGTAGTACCTTCCTCTTCTATCTTTTTTCTTTTCCCTTTCTCTTTAGATGTGCCTTTATCTATGTATAGGGTAGAAGAGTTATTACCTCTTGATGAATCTCCATTTTTGTTGGGCTTGGCTTCATGGGTAAAGAACTTCCCCATGAGTGTGGTAAGATCTAGAATCTGCATGTCCATGTATAAGTCCATGGCAGTTGTGAAGCTTTCCCATTTGTCACGAGCCTTGATACCATTGATTACTTGTCTCACAATTTTCTTGTCTTCAATCTCCTCTCCTATGCTTGCCAATTGGTTAGCCACATCCTTGAATTTGGTCACATATTCCAAAGCACTTTGCTTAGGTTGCTTTCTTTGAGTGGTAAACTCAATCCACAATTGGTTCTTCCTAGCTCTTGTATTGGAAGAAAAGTATGAAGATAATTTATCCCAAGTCTCTTGGGATGTTTTATAGTTCATAATGTGTGGAAGAAGGAAGTCAAAGATAGAGTTAAGTAGATATGGCCTTGCTAATGCATCTTTAGCACACCATGAGTTGAGTCTTTCAAGCTCCTCTCTTGTAGGTTGTCCTTCGCTTCTGAAAATGGGCATCTCCTCATCTCCTGATATGTATCCATAGAGACTCCTTCTTTGTAAGTATGTATTCATCCTCAAGGACCATGCTTGGTAGTTGTTCCTGTCCAATTTATCAATAAAAGAAGGGAAACCATCTCCCATTTTACCTCAATATGCTCTGATACCACTATTGGGAAAGATGGATGGACACCTCAAGAAATGAGTTGGTACTACTAATCCTTGCATTGTACCTATCCTCTTTCACTTTAGAGTTCTGTTGTAAACCCCTTTAGCTTTCCAATTACACTAAATAAGTGCCCATGTGCTTTGGAGATGATGCTTCAAACCATTTGATCAAAACAGATAAGTTTATAACTAGCTAGATACCAAAAACTTACTATTTTGGTCTTGATACTTGCTAAATGTTTTGGTCAGTACTCATAGTACAGTAGGAATCAGAAAAATTCCTTCTGAGGGTATCTAATTAGCTTAAAGAGCTAATTTTTCCAAGTGGAATCACTTAAAATCATTGACTATACAAAGAGCAATGTCTTTAGCAAATAGAAGCTTACCCCCGACTTTTTAGGAGATGTGGAGAGAATGATCAGTGACTCGTTCAAGATGCTTTTTTCCCAACTCACTGAATCAAATGCCTTAAAATTTTGGTAGCTTGAATTTAGCTTGTTCCAACAAGCTATTGATAATGGAAAACAGATAAAAATTCATTGAGATATGATCAACACAAGTACAATGTTCTAAGAGACAATGGCAGAGAAATCAAGGGAGATACTAAGTGATGTATATGTATTATAGAACATGATTTTACAAAATCACTGGTATTGGAATAAAGCCAAATGAGCTGAGTGACCAATGAGGTGTGCTACTCAACCTCTACAAAATGATCATTGAATGGATCTCAATGGGAGTGTTTTTGGCCGTGCGTTTTCCAAGTACATTTATAGAGAGATTCTTCAATTTGAATTTGAAATTCAAATGATCTTTCACCTAAAAGGTGCTTCCTCTAGATGTGGAGATATTCTCTCATGTGAATTTAAAGCTTATTTGTTCTCCTAACTCCATGATTTTAGTGGCTTTACAAGATTCCTCTAAGTCAAATGACTTTTACAAATGTTAATGGTTAAAAACCATAAGCAACGGTTCATGTGATCTTCAAGGATTTGCACATAACTTCTTCAATGCCTAGCCAAGTGTGAATGCTTGGCATTTGCACCAACAAAGCTTGAATCTACCTTCCTGCTCCTCCTCTATGCTTGAATCCTCCTCTTCATGAAGAGGACTTACTCCCTTGCCCTTGATCAAAGTCTCCATTTGTTCCTCTTCCTTGCCTTCTTCTATCCCTACCTTGATCTCTTCCTCCACCTCTTTCTTTACCTAAATAAAATGCTTTGGCTTCATTTACCTTTGGCTTTTAGGCTTCAATGTTCATCTCTTTAGTGAGAATCAATTCCATTTATTGCTCAAGCTTGGAAAGATCTTCTATGACATACATAGAAGTGGTGAAAGCGTTCCACTTTGTATCATCTATAAGTCCATTTAATGTGTATGCATCTAGGCCATCATCATCTATGTGAAAACCTATGGATCCCCATGCATCACTCACTTCTTTGATCTTCAAAATTTAAGTATTAATATTGCTATTAGGTGTCTTCCTCCTACTTTTAAATTTTTATTGTATCTTCCTAGCCTTCCTTGAGGTGGTATAATCTTTCTAGATTTTCCCACACCTTAAGTGGATTTTCTAAGTCATGATTATGTTATATCATTGAATTTCTAATATGCTGAGATAGGTTGAATATAACCCTCTTGTCTCTCGCATACGTTCCCTAAAGATACTCAATTGAATAATTATCCCCCAATCTACGCTTGGCATTTAATCCACTAACAAAGCCCCATAACCCCTTTCCTATGAAAAAGCTACACATCCTAACCATCCATGGTTGATCATTGCTTTACCTAGCTTTCCCATCTCCGTGCTATATTTGAACATGGTCCTCAACAATGTACTCCTATAAGGCTCATTGATGCAAGAAGAGTGATATGAATGGAGAGCTTTACCTTTGTTCTCCTAGAGTATGAAAATAAATTCTATAGATGCATTGCTTCTTCATTAGGAGACTTCCCTTTGGGTGTATATATGCCTTTGAACTCAAATTATTAGCTCCTCTTCTTCCAAAGCCTTCAATTGATTCCTCTGTTCCACTTTGAATATCTTCGTGTGCCAAAGTTTTTGTGATACCACTCATAGGAGAACATTAAACTACCCTATGCAGCTTGAAGTCTGGATGACCTCACACATATACTCACAAACACCTTTTTTCCCTTAATTCCATGTTTCTATAGGTTCTTATAGAATAAACTAGAGTTCTTTTGGGCACCCAAATAACACTATAAGACCTTGCTAATGCAAGTTATTTCACTCAAGTTACTTACTTCTACTCATAGAATCAATGCCTCCAAGATAGACTAGTCACTGCCTTCATTAGACACACATAGAGACCACTGTTTTGCTTGAGACATGATTTCTCTTAGGGTGTGTAGAGTTAACACAAAAAATTTGAAGGAATTTTATAATATATATTAGATTTCTAACAATCCAAATATTACAACAAACGGATAAAATGTAAAGAGGAAACTCTTCTCTACAATCAGAGCTATCTAGTTCAGTGACTACCAAAATAAAGAGTGAGACATGAATACATAAAGTTCGAAGAAAATACTCAAAAAACAAAATGTCTTGGTGAGAAAGGGGCCTACTACCTTATTAGAAATCCTAAAGTGACAACACTCACGGGATCTATTCAATTCAAAGTACTTGTAGTGTGTTCCCTAGAAGGTAGGATGCTCTTTTCCTAAAAAAGATGATTCACCAAACCTAGGTTTGATAGGTTATTGATTGCGATATATGAGGGGGATTCAAATTCAAATTTAATGTATGAGTTCTCATGCCTGGCTACCAACTTCATGATGCTCCAAGTTTCAACAAAGTATGAGATTCATATGTTCGTAAGGTTTCAGCTTGATTTTCACCGATAATTAAAGTTGAAAATGGGACGGAGTGGAGGAAAGATTACTAAGCTAGGAGTAAGAAAAGATCTAACCACTAATACTTTTGATATATTAATGAAAACTTGTACCTTGAAGGCGTTATTCAAAAAATTGGACTAATAATTTGTAGCTTAATGACAACATTAAAAAATCCACAATTTTTTGGCTTATCCTTCCTTACGGATTATGGATGTGCAAAATTCTTTAGAACTTACAAAAAGAAAAAAAAAACGTTCTATCTTTTTTTACAATTAGTTTGAGTGCATCTTCCACATATTTATCTCTTTTTGGCATTCATAGAACCATTGGACATGATCTCAATCAATTTGGAAGATAGTTTTCACCAATGAACATGATTCTACAAACACGTAATAACTAAAGAATCTTGTAAATCAGACATATGTCTTTAAAGTGCATTAGAGTCAATGATTCTTTATGGTATCTAAAGATAAGTCAATAATAAAACATTTGAATAAAATCCAGTTTTCTAGAATAATTTATAACAAATACATAATTTAATATTCTGAGAAAGCGCTACTATTTCCCCAATGACCAAACCTTAGACTTAATGGCCAAGCGCATCTGCCTATAGATGAATACGAGATGGGCTACAATACACTGTAGGATGGGCAAGCAGAAAACGTACTTAAGGTTCCCCTTGATGATATTTATTATGATATCTATATCAGATAAATAAGTTAATATATTCTGAGAAAGCGCTCCTATTGCCCCAATGGCCCAGACCTTAGAAGTAAATGGCCAAGCCCATCCGAGAATAGATGAATAAGAGATGGGCTACAATACACTATAAAATGGGCAAGCAAAAAACCTACTTTAGGTCATCTATTATGATATCGATACCATGGTAATCAAATATAGCTCATCTACTAGTAAGAAGAATTCTACTAATGCTACAAAATTAAAAGAAAAGGAAGATAAATTTGACAACAAAATGGAAATGAGAAAACATTTATGCAAATATTAAATATTGCAAGGAAAATGATCATGTCATTTAGAGTTCGGAAAGTGTCTACCAAAGGAGGTTGGAATGGTTCTAGTGGAAACGTATAAACCTAAAATAATGTTTGGTGATCTTGTTTAGATGAAGAATGGGCAGTTACTACTCATTGGAGTTACGAAACAAAATCTCTAGAGTAGGATACATCTATAGTAGATTATGATGTTTCATATTTTGATAGTGGTGCACCTAAACACAATATCTTGAAGCATAGTTTCTTCACTTTTCTAAGGCATGGTCCTTCATATAATACCATGAAATGTCCTTACAAATTCTCTTATTCATTCATGAGAGTTAGAAAGTTTATTCTCGATAAGAGAAAACTGAACTTCTATAAACAATTTGAAGTAGCAAATAAGACTATAAGATCTTGCTAATTCAAATTATCTCACTCAAAATACTTGCTTCTACTCAGGGAACCAATGCCTCCAAGAGAGGATACTCACGACTCTGACTAAACACATAGAGAGAGACCATAGATGAAGGTTACAAAGTATCTATTAGCTGCATTTGAATTCTTCTTTGTGGGTCCCCAAACATCTCTATGCACCAAAGGAAGTGGATGATAGCTCACATAGTTACTCCTTTTAAATGGTCACCTAATTTGCTTACCCAAGCGGCAAGCTTCACAAACGTTAATGAGATCAGCAAACCTATTCCGCTGTAGAAGATCAGTTGCCTCAATTTCTATCAGGATTCCTTCCCCCCGTAATGATATTTAAACTTGATCTTTGTAAATCATCTTATATATCTTCAAGAGTGGAGAGCAATAGACACCCTTTATGTCCAATGGGGCCACCAATATTCGCATGAAAAACCATTTTTAATAACCTTTAGTCGAATATACGTATGTAAGTTTCGTAGAGTTATGTTCTAAAACCTTTTTTTTTCTCTTCTCTTATTCTGTTTTTCAGTAGCCACATCTATCAGCTACTTACATAGACAAACTTTTGTTACTCACCTGAGCTTTTTTGGGACGTTGCACCGTTGTGTACGCTGATCTGACCACCTAATTCTTTTGGAAATTCACTAACGGGTCGAAAAAAGATATTCTAACATACTATGAATGGATTCCTGTGTGTGTGCGTATAATAATACATCCACGCATATACATACGTATATGTTTGTGATTAGATTGTGGGCAATCGAAGTTAGAATATTCCATTGTGTCTTTCCAATCTAACTGTCTGTAATTTTGCATGCACTTCTAGTTATGTTCTTAGCATAATATATGTGTATATTGCTACAACACATCTTACTCGTGAACGCAATTCAATCCCCGCTTCTCAGCTCATCCGAATGTAGCAAACAGAAGACTATACTTTCTTTTTCGTTGCGCGGCCCGGAAATAAAAGAAACGGCCAGGCTTATGCTTGTTGTACGATGTTTTCTTTAGCGTAATCTTCGTACACGCAATTCATTTCTTTCAAAATTTACATTTAACGTGCCAATTTAGATCTGTATTAGGAGAACAGGAACACTGCATGCAGATGGAGACAATGAACTATTATATTTCTACTGTTTACGAGTCATGCAGTCAAAGCAGACTTGGTGGCCCTCATAGTGGTTTCGTTTCTCCGGCACGATGTATAATATCTTTTTTCTATTTGCATTTCAAGGACCAACAATGGTTCAAACTGGCTCCTTTCAAACGTGTTCCTGAGCTCTGACATTTGTAAATACAATGGATCTGGAACCGACAAGTTCCTTTCTTCTTTTCAAAAGTTATGGCATAAAGAAACGTATAACGCATGAGACGTCTAGGTGCTGGCGATCAACAGCTTTTGACAGACGAACAATGTCATGCATGGGGAGATAAAACGTGTAGTGTAAGTGATGATGTGTCAACTTAATAAAAACGAGAAAAAAAAAATCAATCACAACCGCCGTGAGCGCGTACGCTGCCACCGACGCGCAATTTTAGAAGAACTCTCTTTTTCTCTCTCTTCTGTCGATCATCCTCGTCGTCCCGTGTCTGAGCAGCCATAGCTGTGCACTACACCTTTAATTGGTATCAGAGCGTAAGGAACTGCCATAAGAATCGAATAGCCACGCACGCTAAGCTTCCATTTCGCGATACGGCAAAGCAGCTAATCTTTATACAGCTACTGCTTCAAAGTCCGCATACCAGCCTGGTGTTTAGTCAAGCGCCTACGAACAGCACGAGTCTTTTTGGGGCAAAGATCGAATGACAAAACGCTGTTACGTCTCCATATTCTCCCTAATTTCTAGAACGCAACTCGAATTCCAAAGAGCTGCCGTCTGAGTTTGAGAAAGAACTCTCAGCACTTGTGCAATTGAAAGCCGGACTACCTTCATCTTAGAGAGATTGTTTGGTGCCCCTCCAGTAACCTTCGAAACCCTCAGCAAAGCAAGTTCAGCTTTCAAATCCTTTAGCTGGTTCAGCTCGACTAGGAGTCATGAGAGACTCACAGTCGCGCACACTTCGGTGCAGACGGGAAAGGAGCTTTGCAGGAGTTGAATACATTTGTGAAAGAGCATTTAAATCAAGAAAAGTCTGTAATTATTGAGAGGTCTTCTTTTTTCAAGTAGACATTTGATTTCAGTCCGCCATTTTGAGTGCATGTGGCATGCAACATCATGTACTTTTTTGCGGGTCCTTGAATGGACACTACTCACATGCAGTGGGATGAATATATGATATTGCGGGTCTTTAATTGGATAACTCATGCGCCTTGTGAGGTTTTATATTACCCTACTGAAAACATTGAATTTAAATAAAAACTAAGGGATGTGGTGAGATTTTTAGAGAAGAAGTAAAGCTTGGTTTGAATATATTGGGAAGTGGTAATTCAAGAGATCATGCATTCCTTCAGCATAGAGGAAGAGGTTCTAGTCGTGGACGTTCATCTTCTAGAAATGCAAACACAATGGATATGTCAAGAGGTAGAGGAAGATCAATATCGAGAGGTATAGGAAGATCACAGACACCTCGGAATAGTTATCATTGTGGCAAGTATGGCCATTTTGAGAAACATTATTATTATAAGCAGAATAGTCAAAGAGGAAGAGGTAGAAGCCATTATGCAGCACATGGAAATTTCTCTACAGAAAGTTCATATAGAGACTATGGTAGAGATAGTATGTTTGTGATGGAGCATGTGTTGAATAGTATGTCAAAGCCTAAAATGATATGAACTGGTATATAGACTCTGGTTGGACAAATCACATGATGAGCATAGAAAATTGGTTTGAGTCAAAAGAGGCTCTAAAGACTAAGGAGTATGTGGCAACTGGTGATGATACCTTACACATGATTAACGATGTTGGGAATGTATCCCTAGTACAAAGAAATGGTGTTTGAAACACATTAAGTGATGTCTTATATGTGCCTAGCATTACAAAGAACCTAGTTTCGGTCGGTCAGATAGCGGATCAAGACATGGAAGTTATTTTCAATAAATATGACTGTTTTATACATGATTTCAAGTATGGCAAAAGAGGAAAATTACTTGGTCACGGAAAGAAGATGGGTAGATTGTTCACGTATGACATGGGTACACCCCTTTATGAGAACATGTATACCAAGAATAGTGAATATTTAGATATAGCTGAATTATGACATAAATGAATTGGTCATATCAATTTGAGAAAATTGAAGTCCATAGAAAAGCAAATGTTAGTGCATGAAATACCACGATTTGGTCATTTAAACTTTGGAAGAATTTGTGAAGCATGCATATTTGGAAAACATCAACGTATGAAGTTCCCAAGAAGAGAAATGCATAGGAGAAGACCTCTAGAGCTAATCCATAGTTATGTGATTGGACCTGCTAGAATAAAAAGTTGGTGGCTCACTATATTTTTGATATTCATTGACGATTATAGCGGATATACATGGATTTACTTCGTGAACCATAAGAGTGAAGTTTTTGAGTGTTTTGTGAGATTCACAAACATGGTTGGAAAGCACTTGGGAATGTATATAAAATGCCTACAATCACATTCAGGGGGAGAATATATCTCAAGAGAATTTGGTCAATACGTTAGTGATCATGGAATCAAAAGGCAATTATCTTGTAGATATACACCACAACAAAATGGTGTTGTGGAGCGCAAAAATCGTGTGATTGAGGAAGTTGCTAGAGCCATGTTGAATGAAAAGAACATGCGAGATATGTTTTGGGTAGAAGCTTGTCATACAACTGTGCATGTTATAAATAGAGCTCCTACATGCATGGTTCATGATCTCATACCTTATGAGAGGCTATGGAAGCATAAGCCTAATGTTAGCTATTTATGAGTTTTTGGAAGTATTTATTATGCGCATATGCCTAGTCAATTGAGACACAAGTTTGAGGCAAAATCTGAAAAGTACATATTTGTTGGATAATCAAAAGAGAAGAAAGGATATCGATGTTATAATCCTGTTACAGAAGATTGTATAGTGAGTAGAGATGTTATATTCGATGAGAATGCATCATGGTATGCACCCAAAGACATGGCTGTGATAGAGAATGATATGGATGATCCTATGCATAATGTTCATGATGAGCTAGGAACAAGTCGTAGGAATTTTGACCATCAAGAGAGTCAAGACTATGGTTCATATGAGTTTCCTATACCTGAAACGTCATGGAGTGAAAATGCAAAGGACTACACAAGAAGAAAGGAGAAAGGGAAAGATACGTACATGTCTGATTCAGATGTTGATGATCAGATAAATTACGCCTGGAATGTTGAAAAATATAAAGGAGAAATATTTTTCCTCACATGCAAGGAAAGAGACACGTTCAAGATCAGATGAAGAAACACCTTTGAGACGATCTACAAGAGTAAAACATCTTGTGGATAGATTGAATTTATACAATATATCTATGAAGCTTCATTTTGCATACATGACAGAAAGCATTAAGCATGAGGAACCAAAGAATTTTCATGATGCGTCACAAAGTGAAGATTGGTGTAAAGCAATGGATGATGAGATGAATGCATTGAAGAAGAATGATACATGGGATTTAGTGAAATTGCCACCAAATAAGAAAGCTATTGGATATAAATGGGTATACAAAGTGAAGTGCAAAAGTGATGGTTCATTGGAAATTTTTAAAGCGCGCTTAGTTGTAAAAGGATATGCGCAAGTATGTGGATTGGATTATGATGAAACATTTAGTCTAGTGGTGAAAATGACAACAATGAGCAGCGTGATTGCATGGGCTGGTATGAACAATTGGAAATTGTATCAAATGGATGTTAAGAATGTATTTTTGAATGGCAAATTACATGAGAAAGTCTCTATGCAACAACCAAAAGGTTATGTGCATCCAAAGTATCTTGACTATGTACGCAAGTTAAATAAAGCTCTTTATGGATTGAAACAAACACCAAGAGCATGATGTGAATGATTCACTAAGAAGTTGTTGGATCTGAAATTTATACAATCGAAGGCTGATTATTCACTCTTTGTATAGAATCAAGGAAGCGAAACAATTCTATTAGTGATCTATGTCAATGATTTGATCATTACTGGCAATGATGAGAAGAGGATTGATGATTTGAAAAGGCAACTAAAATCTGAATTTTTGATGTTGGATTTGGGAGAGCTAAAATACTTTTTAGGGAATGAAGTAATTTCAATGAAAGAGGGACTTTGGATGATACAACACAATTATATGTTGGAAATACTTGAGAGATTTGGTATGAGTGCTTGCAAACCTGTTGATCCACCACTTGATGCTAATGTTAAGCTTATGGATGATGAAAAGTACTTGCATGATGCCAATATGTATAGAAAGATGGTTGCAAGTTTGATTTATGTAACAAAGACAAGACCAAATTTGAGTTTTGAAGTTGGTTTGGTGAGTCAGTTTATGCATAAACCATGAAGAGTGCACTTGGATGCAGTGCGTCCCATATTGCGATATGTGAAAGGAACATGTAACTATGGCTTGTTTTATGAGAGAAACGTTGAGCCATGTACATATGCATACACGGATTCTCATTTTCACTTGGAAGTGCAATCATTTCTTGGAGTAGCGAAAAGCAACCAACTATCGCTTTGTCAAGTACCGAAGCTGAATATAGAGGCATTACACAAGCCGTTTGTGAAGCAACATGGACTAAGTACCTACTTGAAGACATGGGAGTCTACATCGACTGGAAGGTGGTCAATCTATTGTGACAATGTGAGCAACATAATGTTATCAAAGAATCTAGTTTATCATGCGAGATCGAAACACTTCAAAGTATCATTTTGTTAGTGAGAAGGTCATTGAAGGAGAAGTGGAGTTGATTCACATCAGCACTAGAGAACAAGTGGCGGATATCTTCACCAAAGCTCTTCCCAAAGAGAAGTTCATCTACTTCAGAGAAGCTTTAGGAGTTAGAAAGCTTTAGTTTGTACTTAGATTTCATTTCATCTTATTTCATCTTGTATGGACATATGTATTTCTTTCATTTTGTAGTTAAGCTCATTCTAAGCTTGAGGGGGAGATTTGATGACGTGTCAACTTAGTAAAAACCAAATACAAAATCAATGAGAACCTCCATGAGTGTGTAGGCTGCCACCGACGCGCAATTTCAGAAGAACTCTCTCTTTCTCTCTCCTCTATCAATCATCCTCTTTGTCCCATATCTGAGCAACCATAGCTGTGCATTACACCTTCAGTAAGGACCTTAAAACTTGTTAAGGTCCTGAAAGATGCTTAGCAGCATCTCTTTTTATCTGTTTAATGCTGCCATCAGTGCCGGATGCCATATGCAGTTTTGCATAAAAATCTTCTGGATCGAAGATTAACCAGAATCCTCATCTATCTTACTATATACCTGGTACATATTTCTTCATATCATATAAAAATCCTCCACCGTAAGTAGTTGGATCATGGACCAAAAATCTTTGAGGCAAAGGGACCACATAGGAGGAAAAAGTATAAAGACAATATATTCATTGCAAATCACCATTTACCAGGCATAGAGATTCTGCAAACATGGCATGTTAACGTCGACGATCGATATGCAATCTCGATAGAGCTAAACAAGCACCGCAAGAGCCATGAACTTGCACATGGGATCCAAAGCACCGAATGCCCCAAATGTGAGGACAAGGACAAAGACACTCTCGGATAAAGATGAGACGGCATCAGATTTCTAAGCGCCAAGAGAAATGCGAAATCTATTATTGTTGTGGTGAAGGAGGAACCGACACTTCACAGCGACACTGTTGTAACTACACATTATGTCCAAAACATGCCAAAACTCTAAGATCAAGTGTCTAGCTCCTTGTTTGTTCAAAGATCTTGTTACAAATTGCTTATATCATCGATGATTTAAAAAATTTGTCACTATCATTGAATGTCTATATATGAGGGCTTGGTCACATATATCCTTAGTCTTTCCAATAACATTCATGGGAGCTCAAATAGTTGCGATCTCCAAGTAAGTAGTTTCAAGTTTTAGTTCTATTTTCTAGTCTTTTTTGTTCATCTACTCTTATATAGGTTAGTATTTAGGATATCCTATCTTGTTCTTTTGTAATCTTGTAGTATGAAATCCTCCCTATTTATTTCTTGCACCTAGTTCATCACTTTCAAGGGAGTTCTTATAGCTCTAGTATCCTTCTTTATACATATGATTGCAAGTTCTAGGATCTCTTGTATCCTATCTAGTCTAGTTATCCATATCTAGGGGTCTTCGGTTGTCAGATGTCTTGTAAAAATTCTATATTCTTTTATTATTTCCATTACATGGGTGATCCTTTATTAAGAAACATGTTTCCAAAATCTTATCCAAGTCTATTCAAAGGGAAAAATCTAGTTCTTTCTTGACATTTTGGAAAGATTACCTTTATTAAGACCAAGAACCATGGGGATTACTCATGAAGAAATATTTTTGCACTTAAAGTAATTAAAAAATTAGTCAAAGAAATATGAGAAAACCAAGAAAGGATTCAACACCACAATATGCAAAATGTAATCAGAGAACCTCAAAAGAAAATTGAAGAGCTTAAAATTGAAGAGCTTTAAAGTCCAAAAGTGAGCATGTAAGAGAAATTTAATGGGACAAGATCAAAGTTTGGAGGATTTTGTTATCAAATTCAGCACTTCATAACAATCACTACAACATATGAGCCTTATAACTACCCTTAGAGTGATGCAAATACACATGGGCAATTCCGTCACAACATCATCATAAGCACCAGTATAAACGTTGGTATGATAACAATAGTATGATCATCAATATGGGAACTAGTATAAGCTTCCTTATAACTTCAATACTATGAGTATAAGCGTCAATATGAACACTGCTACATTTTCATTAGTATAAGCCCTAGTATTTATATGCAAATCAAAGTATCAACATCGATATCAAAATTACATGTCCAAACTTGGGTACGTCTGTGGCAAAAATCATAAGTATAAACATCGATATGGCCCTAGGCATACCAAAGGTCACACCGGTGCCTATATCTATGACCATATCTGTAAATTTTCTTTTGGTTACGGTTTGTTGTCTCTTACTACATCAACATGACAATGCTATTGTGTAGCAAATGTCAATAAACACTACCCATAAAAAAAGGGAGTACATAAGACATGTACTCTAGTGGTTGCCAATTTAAGATTTAAATGATCGACAATCGAAATAAGATTGGATAAAGAAAAACACATTGTCAAACATAAGAGACTTATGTAGGAGTAGAATGAACATGAACCATGTACAAAAGAGATATTCCATAAATGAATCATGTGCAAAAGAGATATTCCATAAATGAACTATGTACAAAAGAGATATTCCATAAGTGAACCATATATAAAAGTGTGGGAAACAAGTGGCATATATTGTGCCAAATACAAAATTTGGAAAACTAGTAGCATCTATGAACCAAGTACAAAATTGTGATGCACCACTACCATATATGAATCAAACACAAAACTGTGGCACACCACGGCTATACACAAAATGAGAGGAATCAAAACATCTATATCTACACTCCTAAAACAAAGCACATTCATGAAATGAGACAAACTAAATTGGTATTTATAAATAGCAACTTAAAAAATACTAAAACGAGTTTAGAAGCTCACCTCACGATAGATGCTCCCATGAAATGACTGCACAACATCCCTCCAAGTCCTCCAAGCGTGCAACCACCCTATGACGATATCCATAAACCTGCAAAATATGAGATCAACAAACATGAAATTCTTAACATAAGAACTGGCGCATAGTGTCATACCTGTTGTTGCCCAGATGTGACACTCTTAACATATCTAGATGTGTGGCCACTACATATCACTACTGATAATATCGATAGACTCTGCTATCGCTTATCATGAATAATCTCCCACTCCTCAATATCTAGCACTATATGCTTTGGTAATCCTACTTTGAAAGCATCATGAGCTTATGATCATCCATGGAACATCGCCTCAAGTGCCATGTGTTGAATCCACTCTAAGAGAACTAGAGGATGTCTAGGTGCTATCCATACTTCTGATAGATCACCTCTGTGATGTAATTTTTGTGATCTTTGTCGTATTCACTCCCTTTGACCATGAGAAAGTGTCGAAACTATATTGTGCACAACTCTCATATGTCTTGCCACATGGTCTTTTTGGATAAATTCATCATAGGAGCTGCATGATGTATACGATACACCTTAGAGTTGTCATGGTCATGAGCATCCCAAGGTGTATGTGGCATACCTACATCCTTTTTATGGATCTTCTACCATTTTAAAAGCATAGAAATTTACACATGTAAAAGGAGAAAAAAAAAGATCTAAACTTCCACAGATTCGATGTGGTCTAGCTTCACAATCAATGAATCAATCAATCATTAGAAAGTAGATCAAACTAGATCTTCACGTTTCCTAGACTGTCGAAAAGTGAATTGATTCCCTCCAAAAAACTTTACGACCTTCGTTTGAATTCAAAGTACACTTTTAGAAGTCGTGGAGAAACTTCAAGAGTAGAGACTTCAATCACTTATATGTACATGGAAAAAAGGTACATACACTCTGGCCATCATTGTCTTGCTCCTTCAATTTTTTTGCATCATCTTCTTCAACAACAATAAGGGGCAGAGGTTGGAGCTCTCTCTACACATCTCAAACTTGGATGACTGAGCAATCATTGGCAAGGTATTAGTGTTTTGTTTATGTTTATACATTTTCGAAGCATTTGAGTTAGCAAATTGGGAGATGTAGTAGATGCCTTGGGCTGTCAGATTGCCTTGGGCTGCAGCTTCGAGGAATGGCCGTTCCAGTTCTTGGACATGCTTATGTTTCGGGCAGCTGTTGCTTTCATTTCATTACTCCCTCAGCTGATTTGTTATCTTCTCTCTCTCTATCTCTCTCTCTATCTCCCCCTTTCTTCCCCTCTCTCTCTCTCTTCCTCTCGTCTCTCACTCTATCCCTTTCTCTCTCATCCTCACTTTCTTTTTTCTACTCTCCCTCTCTCTTTCCCCCTCTCGGTCTCTTCCCTTTTTCTCTTCCCCCCCTCCTCACACACCCGCAAGCCCCTCGCCTCCCACCACCTCCCCCCTCCTCACACCCGCAACCTCCCCCCCTCCACTCACTCCCTCCATGCGCCCCTCCCCCTCCCCTCCACGCCCTCCCTCCCCCTCCACTCACTCCCTCCTCACGTTCCCCCCTCTCTCTCTCTCCCTCTCTCTCTCCCCTTCCCTCTCTCTCTTCCCCACCATCCCCACAGCCCCCGCCAACCCCCTCCCCTCCCCTCACCGCCAGCCCCCGCCAACCCCCTCCCCTCCCCTCACCACCAGCCCTCACCACCCCTCCCGCCCCACTGCCCCCCTCAGCCCCCACGCGTTCCCCCCCCTCTCTCTCTCTCTCTCCCTCTCTCTCTCCCCTTCCCTCTCTCTTCCCCCACCATCCCCACAGCCCCCGCCAACCCCCTCCCCTCCCCTCACCGCCAGCCCTCGCCAACCCCCTCCCCTCCCCTCACCGCCAGCCCCCTCACCACCCCTCCCGCCCCACTGCCCCCTCAGCCCCATGCGTTCTCCCCCTCTCTCTCTCTCTCCTCTCTCTCTCCCCTTCCCTCTCTCTCTTCCCCCACCATCCCACAGCCCCCGCCAACCCCCTCCCCTCCCCTCACCGCCAGCCCCCGCCAACCCCCTCCCCTCCCCTCACCGCCAGCCCCCTCACCACCCCTCCCGCCCCACTGCCCCCCTCAGCCCCCACGCGTTCCCCCCCTCTCTCTCTCTCCTCTCTCTCTCACCTTCCCTCTCTCTCTTCCCCCACCATCCCCACAGCCCCCGCCAACCCCCTCCCCTCCCCTCATCGCGAGCCCCCGCCAACCCCCTCCCCTCCCCTCACCGCCAGCCCCCTCACCACCCCTCCTGCCCCACTGCCCCCCTCAGCCCCCACGCGTTGCCCCCCCCTCTCTCTCTCCCTCTCTCTCTCCCCTTCCCCTCTCTCTTCCCCCACCATCCCACAGCCCCGCCAACCCCCTCCCCTCCCCTCACCGCCAGCCCCGCCAACCCCCTCCCCTCCCCCTCACCGCCAGCCCCCTCACCACCCCTCCCGCCCCACTGCCCCCCTCAGCCCCCACGCATTCCCCCCCCCCCCCTCTCTCTCCCTCTCTCTTTCCCCTTCCCTCTCTCTCTTCCCCCACCATCCCCACAGCCCCCGCCAACCCCCTCCCCTCCCGTCACCGCCAGCCCCCTCACCACCCCTCCCACTACTCTCCCCGCCTCCTACCACTCACCCCGCCCTCACCCTCCATCTTCCCCCACCACTACCCCCGCCACTCACCCTTGCCAACCCCCTGCCGATCCCCTCACACCATCTCCACCCCCTCCCCCTCACACCTCCGCCCCCTCATTCTCCCACACACACACATGCACCCCGATGCATTCACACACAAAGGCCCCTAAAACACTCCAGATGGTGAGGGATGCGAAGCAGGATCCGGAAGAGAAATCTAAGAGACATATGCCACAGGTGGAGAAAGAGCATTCGAAGCCTTTAATGTTGGAACTGAATTAGAAGATGGACTCTTTGATGACTTTTTGCTTCGTGTTAATATGAAGTTTCACATGAGTGAACCACTACATGAATATCATGACTGGATAAATAGTTGGACCAATCGGGAAAATCGGTGACGAAGTAACAAAACAACACAAAATGGGAATTTCAGATGGCAAGTGAAAGGGTAAAAGTGAATTGTTAAAAGTAAAAGTGGATGAACAAATGTTGCCGCCAACCATTCACGACGACTACCTATTTTTGTGGATCCAATTCAAATCAAGGGAATAATTGACCTACCCCTCCAATTTTGGGTGGTTAACCGGCGCGTGATCAGTGGACGTGAAGATTCGGCAAGGCTCTCTTGGCCTATTGGGGCCTATAAAATCAAAGGATTTGTGCTCATTTGGGTTACGATGACACACACAGGAGTACATGTACAAGTTTCAGAGATACAGTGGTCCGCGTATACGTGTAGAAGACCTCTCTTGCACTTGGTGGTTTCAAGTCTACTGTGGGAGCTACTCTGTCATGTATACAGAGGGTAGGCTTCACAGTGAAAGGCTATGAGCACTATAATGTAAGAGAGTAGCTTGGGGTTATTTTTTCTGTGAGTCAGTGTGTTGATTAATCTCTATTCTCTTGAGAAATACTACCATTTGTATTGTTTCTGAGTTCTCTGCCCAACTTTGTAATCATCTGATTCGGATCAAAGAATGTATGGTCTTCCTTGGTCATATATTGTTCATATTTTCTGAAGCATTCACTACTCTGTGCAATCCGTGTTATCTACCTACTCACAGAAACGTTAAAGGGTATACTTCCCTAAAGAGAACCCCCCTTGAGTAGGCGACGTACTGGAAGTGTTTGTTTTCTATAAAAGTGGATACCCCAGTACCTCCTCTACAGTTTGGCACGCCCGATGGGACCTTTGCATTTCTGTGAGAGGATTTTCGCCCTATTGTATTTGCGAGTAGGTACATGACCCATACGCGGGCGGATAAGGAGTCTCATCGTGAACGGAAGCGTCTCAACAAGTTAGAAATAACTACAACCAGTGAGCCTACCTCTCCTCCACCATCCTTGAATCTATCCATTGATTTGGGAGTAACACCATTATCAAAAGAGAAACATAGGAGAACCTTAGATTTTTCCTCTGATACTTCAGAAGAGGCGCCGGCACCAATGGAGGATCTTTCCCATTTACTCTCTAGGTTGAACATCAAGTTTCCTACATTTAAAGGATTGGCTTATGAAGATGCAGATGACCACGTGAGGAGATTCGTCTCGTTATGCCGTGGAAGAGGATTGCAGAACCAGGAGGATGCAATGTTGGTGCTCTTTCCATCTACCTTGGAAGGCCTTGCAGAAAAATGGTATAGCCAGTATGCAGATGGGCACTTCACTACGTGGGAGGCACTAAAAGCGGCATTCTCGCAAACATTTCGACCAAGCGACTCCTCAGAACGAGCTCTAGATCAGCTAGAGAACCTAAAATTACGAGCAGGTGAATCCTTTCATGAATTGCACACTAGAACTAAAGCACTTGTTTCTCGTTTGCCTCATGCTCCAGGTGATTTTAGTCAAAAAATGGATTGAGAAGGCTCTGCCTAAGTCATCTCAACAAAAGCTTCGAGAATCCCTCAGACTGGATGCAACACTTGATGATTTTGTTGCAACTGCATCACGCATTGAGGAGGCTACAAAACATTTTGAAGTGGAGTCTCAACCAAATTATGCATCCGATTTGGATCCGATCGGGCAACTCAGGAAGGAGTTGGAAGCCTTAAGGATGCAGCAAAGTCGCCAAGAAGAGAAGGTCATACTGCCACCCTCAACTCATAGTGTGGATGAAGTGTCTCAACTTAGGCGTGAGCTTGAAGACTTGCGGACTACCCAGGACATACGAAGACAGGTTTGGTGTACAATATGTAGTAATAATGGACATTCCAATGTAAATTGTCCTAACAGAGTCAGTTGTCAGTTCTGTGGCAAAGAGGGTCATGAAGCAAGAGACTGTTACTACCTTAAGGGGACAACAGCGAGGTAACCATCAAGGTGTAGATTCATATTATGCTAGCACTTCTAATGCACCTAATAGAGAAGAGACCCGCCCAACTCGGCCTAGATACAATAGGCCCCTAATGTGTTACCGTTGTGGGAGTATGGCCATATGCAGAACAGGTGTTCTCTTCCAGAGGATGCACCCCCTTGTCAGCACTGTCCAGATGCTAAGGATCACTACACCAGAGATTGCCCAAGAGGTCGTCCGGCTCCAATTCACATGATTGCAGTCCCCACCAGTAGAAGGTATGACCGCTCAATCTTATGTTGTTTCATCTTCATCCATGCCAATGATGACCAGAGCCAGGCAAGCGGCAGTAGCCCAAATGGAGGAACAACAAGGACTCAAGATAGAGTTGTAGAAAAGCGGGTGGGATGGAAGGACCAAGAAGAAATGGAAGAAGCTTATGAGAAGGCGACTACTTTGCTAAAAGATCAACCAACAAGTACTTCTGAAGGCAAGCAAGAAGTGAACATTGAAGAAATTTTGAAAGGTATTCATCATAAGATTAGCCTGTATCAACTCATAAAGATAGATCCTAAAGTAAGAAGTGATCTGCTGAAGATTATACATTCTGCATGCTTGTGCCCACCTCCTAGCATAGATGGTTTTATGGTGGACTTTCCTCCTGCACCCTTGGCTGATTATCAGAGCTCAAGATTATCCGTTTTCATCAAGGATGAAGCTCTAGCAGGTGTTATTATAGATGGAGGTTCCGGCATCAATTTGATGCCTGATTTCACTATGAAGAAACTAAGGCTCAATCCCACAAAGGCAGCACCCTTCACAGTCACCTTAGCAGATCAACGTCGGGTTGCACCAGTGGGCATTGTTGAAAAGGTACTTATGATAGTGCAGGGTTGTCATTTTGTTTTAGACTTTGTTGTTATTGCCCTACCTCAGGAGACCTCATACCCTCTACTCCTGGGAAGGCCTTGGTTAAGGCAAGCAAAGGCTCTACAGGATTGGGGAAAGAACAAGTTATGGATTTCCAGATGTACTAACAATCAATTACAGATACACTTGGAAGAAGGATCAGACATCAACAAGGCTACTGGATATACAATGGAAACTCAGGTAATGCCTTCAAAAGATGAGGCCCTATTAAGTTGGATGATGGGAAGTGTAGAATGATGCACAGTAGAGATATGTGAGGTAAATGAAGATTTTGCAGAAACAACACAAGGAGGACGGGAAGAAGGAAAAACTGATGTTCTTCACTTGAACAAAATAGAAAAGAGTAAGCAAGGAAGTCAAGCTTATCTTTTGCAGGCACCTCCTGAAGAACAGAAACCTCTAATTGAGACAGATAATCAAAATTCAACACTCAGCGCCCACTACGATGGTATGTAAAGAGAAGGCAGGTAAACAAGAGGAATCAAATGATTTTATGCTTACAGGACCAAAAAGAGACAAAGTTGTGCCTGCATCTGGGGAAGATAATTGTGACCTTCAAGAACTTCCATTCTCAAATATACCCTTAGGATGGATCAAGGAACAGATTGTGGATCATAAATTGAACTCTGCTCCTGCATACAGTGGAGATGAACTTTCAAGTGAGTCCAATTCTGAAAAGTTTGTTCAAGAAGTAAATCTTGGAGATGAAGAGAATCCTCAGATGGTTCACTTGGCTGCTTGGTTATGGCACTATCCGCCTTTATTGCAGAAGGTAACTTCCCTACTTTTTACCTATAAAGTGTCTTTGCATGGTCCTATAAAGACTTAACAATGATACCTGAGGAGCTTGGATTACACCGAATACCCTTAGTGGAAGGAGCTTCACCTGCAAGAAGTAGGCCTTACCGACTTAATCCAAAGTATGCAGAGGCAGTAAAGCTAGAAATCACAAAATTGGAAGAGGCAGGTATTATCGTTCCTGTAGGACACTCACGGTGGCTTTCCATGGTCATTGTACCAAAGAAAAACGGCAAAATAAGGGTATGTGTTGATTTTCGTGCCTTGAATAAGTAACTATCAGGATGGTTTTCCTCAGCCATTCACAGAGCAGGTGCTTGAAGAAGTAGCTGGACACTCTCTTATAGTTTTCTTGATGGTTCAGTGGCTACAATCAGACAGCCATTCATCCTGAAGATAGAGACAAGACGGCTTTTGTTACTCCATGGGGCACATATGTTTATACCCGTATGGCCTTTGGCTTGAAGAATGCACCAGCATCCTTCAATAGGACTATGTATCTCATACTAGGGAAATGGTTAATCTCATTTCTGCGCATTTTTATGGATGATTTTTCAGTATTTTCAGGAACAGACAAGAGGGCAATAGTTCAAGATTTCAATAATCATTTGGATAATCTAAAGGAAATCTTTGAGCAGTGTCTCACAACAGGGGTTGAAGTTAAATCCTGCTAAATGTCATTTTTTGGTCACTAAAGGCACTCTCCTAGGCCACATAGTATCAGTCGAAGGGATAACTGTTGATCCGGCAAAGATCACTGCTATCCTTTCTATGCCAATTCCACAAAGCCCAAAGGAAGTGCAAAGTTCTTGGGCCATGCAGGGTATCACAGAAGATTCATTAGGATGTATTCGGAAATTGCTAAGCCCTTGTCAAGGCTTACCAGTAAAGATCCCTTTCTCCTGGAGTGCTGAAGCTGACAAAGCATTTTGTGAACTAAAGTTGAGGCTATGTACTGCTCCACTTTTAAGTGTTCCTAATTGGTCATTGGAATTTCATGTGCATACAGATGCTAGTCTTCTGTTGGTGCAGTTCTAGCTCAACCATCATCTCACAAAGTGGATAGACCTATCTCTTATGCAAGCAGACTACTCAACCAAGCTGAAAGAAATTACAGTACAACGGAAAGAGAAGGATTGGATCGTATTTGCCCTTCAGAAGTTCCGACATTATCCTTGGTGTACATTTCATTGTTATTTCTGATCATCAGCCCTTGAAGTATTTGATAAACAAGCCTAGAGTAGTTGGAAGGATTTGGAGATGGTTACTCCTATTTCAAGAATTTAATTTTGATATTCATATTAAGCCAGGAAAAGAGCACTACATGGCAGATCAAGTGTCCAGGACGGCAATGAGCGAAAAGGCAACAGGTATTAATGATGAATTGGTGGATAGCAATCTTTTTCTAGTGACAATTCGAACTGGTTGGTATGACGAAATTCTTCATGTTCTCAATACTGGAAGATCCCAGAACACTTGACACCTGTAGAAAAGAGAAGATTGCTCCTGAAAACCAAAGCATATTCTCTTATAAATGGAAATTTATATAAATACTGTCAGGATGATATATTGAGAAGGTGTGTCTATCCAGAGGAGGTAAATCTTTTGCTAGAAGCTGCACACAGTGAAGGACATCTAAAGGGGGAAGAATTGGCTCATAGAATCATCCACAAAGGTTTATGGTGGCCTCATATTTTCAAGGATGCAATCAAGTTTTCTAAAGAGTGCCACATTTGCCAGAGGTGTGCTCCCGCGCCAACCAGATTGAATTTCCAACCATTAGTCATATCGACTGGATGGCTTCCATTTGAACGATGGGGTCTTGATTTCATAGGGCCAATTAGCCCAACTGGGCAACCTAGAGGTAAAAGTATATTTGATGGCCACATGCTATGCCACTAAATGGATAGAGGCTAAAGCTACTGTGGACTGCACAGCTTTAACAATAGCTAAATTTATGTACAAGCATTTTCTCAAGATTTGGTTGCCCACTGGAAATTACTAGTGATAGGGGCACCCATTTTGTAAATCAATTGCTCCAGTTCATATTTGACAGGTACAAAATCTTCCATAAAAAATCTTGTGCCTATTACCCAAGGGCAAATGGCCAAGCAGAGAGTTCCAATAAGATTTTGATGGATTGCTTCGCAAATTAGCTTTTGATCATCAAAGCTCCTGGCCGCTAGCACTGATCGGTGCAATTTGGGCTTTCAGAACCACAAAGAGGGGAACACAGGCGAAACT
>MU260071.1:0-2500 GCA_020310875.1 Ceratopteris richardii
CCCCCCCCCCCCCCCCCCCCCCCCCCCCCCCCCCCCCCCCCCCCCCCCCCCACACACACACACACACACACACACACACACACACACACACACACACACACACACACACACACACACACACACACACACACACACACACACACACACACACACACACACACACACACACACACACACACACACACACACACACACACACACACACACACACACAGAGCCCCCTCCCCCTAGAAGTGTGTAAGTGACTCCACCAATGGCCATGAGTCCGGGTGCCTCATACTATGAGTTAATAACAAATAAGCCCAAGGGTCCTATTCATGCAATCATTTAAGGAGATCATTCACTTCACATTGGAAGGACACATCACACTTCGTCGGACACTTTTAAGTGCATGTGCCCATCCAAATATCTTGTGACCAATTATTTGAATGTTCTTGTCACTCATCTAACCTTGCCTCTTAGAGGCTGCCATTTTACCAATATAATGCTCCACAACCTTCAGTTTTAGATAAAGGTAAACACCGATTACTCATCCTTCTCCAACACTTTCTTCATATTGGAATGTTGTAGTTATTGGGATCTCATTATTGCTGCCTTGGTCTACCCCTTCAAAATCTTCATCCATTTCTCCCTTGGTTCATCAAGGTAACTGATCTATTCAGATGAGCTGCCAAGTGGATGAGAATTGGCTTACATAGGGAATCTATAATAAGAAAAGAGTGGGGTCCATTGAAATTCACCTCTACCTTTATGAAAATGCGTATTAATGACGATGCAAATATGTTTGATACACATCTTGGTGTGGATGGTATTGACAGAGAGGTATTTCCTACTTCTATTCATGAAGAAGCTCCTCCTTTACCCCAACCTACCCTATGAAATCGGTTACTTGGAATTCTTAAGGTCTAGGTAATAAGACCAACTGGAAAATGTTATGAATTTGCACATCTCTACCATCCTATAAAAGTTGTTCTACAATGGATTAGGTGCTAGTTGTGTACATGACATAAAATAGGAGTTTCAAGAGGGCTGAAAATAGGATCTTCACCAAAACTAGAGCTTGCAACATCCTCAACACCAGTTGCATGTGCTACATTTTGAACATTTGTAGTTGGAGGACATATTTTAACATCATGCACAATATTCCTTTATCCCTTTGCAACAAATTCATGGTGCATCATGTATGCTGAGAATGGGTAGTTGGAACCACCCAACTTAGCCTCAGCTACTAATATTTGAAATACATCATTGTTCTTAGCCATGACCATTGACTATTTGTTGGAAACGTTGAACAAAAGTACTCTATAGAGCTCGGCTAGGCATGTAGTAGACTTTGGCGTGCTTGTACTCATGAAGAGAAACTTGAGCAAAAATGGATACAGAAGGATGAAATTACCTTAAATCATGCTGTGAATTGCTTAGATTCTTTGACTTTGTTACTCAATCTCTTTGCTTCTAATTGAAATTCTTGTGAGAAGGTTGCTGGCAATGTGAGCTCTTCCATACTGCATAGTAAGTTAATCTATGGTCTCCCCTTTTGGCATGTTAAAATTGATCAATAATTTTGGTATATTAATAACATGTTATGAACAAAACATTTTAATCGTCATTCTCTTCTTCATGTTTACTTTCTTCTATTTTAGTGTTGTGGGCAGAGTTCATATATGAGCATGTATTTCAACTAGTATTTACTCTCAAAGCTTAGGCTTATTCTTAACTAAGTTTGATTTCAAATATCAAGTGCGTATTCTTAAGGTCTAGGAAAAGTCTCACTCATTGTAAAGTAAATTTAGATGTTTGTCAATACAGAGTGGGATCTGATTGTAGATCAGAACAGGACATTGAGAAACAAAATAAAACATGTATTACATCAGTTTTGGTGTCAGTGTAGTGAAAATATTAAAATATGGGAAGTGGAGTGGATATGAGTATGGAGAAAGGGGTTTGTAAAGGAATAAGAGATGAGGAAGGGTGCAACTCGGCATAGCAGTCCAATGGGAGATATAAAATATTTCTGAGGCCACAATGAAGTAACTATGCTTTTCTTTGCTAGTCTTATGACATTTTCCTTCTGGGCTTATAGGTGATATTGGGGAGTGGCAAAAGAATGGGGCCCTGAAGCTAATTGACAGGAAGAAGAATATATTCAAACTATCGCAAGGAGAGTATGTAGCAGTTGAAAGCCTTGAAAATGTCTACAGTAGTTCTCCAATTATAGAATCTGTATGTACCAATCCATCTAACTCTAAATTTGAACTATTATATTTGGAAGTTTTCCTGATAATGGAGCAGTCAGTTACATAAGAGACCACTAAAATACTTTGTCTGTTTGAAATGTAATGTTTTAGCTGGATAATCCGGATGATGACTTTGATGTCCAGTATTGCTGTTCTTATTATTATCAACATTTTTATTTTTGGGTTCTTATTACTATATGAACTAGCTACCCTTAGTACATGTTTGGGTTAACTTTCTCTTAAGCTCTTTCTTACCCCTCTAC
>MU260071.1:7500-27500 GCA_020310875.1 Ceratopteris richardii
GAGGAATTCCATATGGAAAGAAATCTTAAGTGCGACCAAGAAGCTGATTTTTGAAGCTTTCATCTTTGATTACATTGTTGAACAATACTAATGGATGCAATTAGATTATGATAATACATGTTCGATTTTCCAACCCACCATCTATTATGTTTTGCGAACAACCAATCTCTCCATGGATCAGATGCATAAAGTGAAAGAGGCATTTGATATTTCTGCAATAAAGATACTACTTGAAGCCATTTAGATCTATATGTTTCTCCTATTAGATAAAGTCTTCGAACCTCTGGGAAGGACAGGATCTCCCATTTAGAATTGTAACATTTTGCAATAGAATCAATACCCTTGTTATTAAAGTATCTTGCTGCAGCTCCTAGAGAATAGGCAATAGGGGGCTTGGACAAAAACGACCAGAATGGCGACAAAGAGGCAAAGGAGTTCCCAACATAACGTTGTCTTCCATTCCATTTCAAAGTGGAAAGTGCAATCTTGAAATGCTAAATCAAAAAGTTAACTGTGCATGACGAGGATTGCAATGGAGCATGGGAAAAAAACTTGTAAGTTGTTCCATGCATCAAGTTTCCAGCATCCCTTGAAATTTGCCTCCACATTTTCTACAAGTTTCCAAAAAATGGGAGTCCATAATGGTTTTTGAGATGAGGTGATATGCATAAAGAATGCTGCTCTTCTAGCCATTAGATGGGTATGTAAATTCAAGATTCCAAGCCCACCTCTATCTCTTGGTTGACATACATACTCCCATGACGAAAGCACTAATGCTCGTGCATGCTTTTTATTCCAAAGAAAATTCTTTACGAAAGTGTCAAAGGTATGTAGGTGATTATTCTTCCAATCCATCAGCAATAAATAATACATAATGCAAGGCTGCATAAAGGTTTGCACATTCCTTATCCTTGCATGCAATGGCCATTGCGAGGGAAACCACTTATCCATTTTTCCTTGAATTCTTCGAAGTACCCAATCACTTTTATGCTTATCAGGAACTCCAATGCCTAAGGGGTAACCCAAATGCCTGAAAATACTTCCTCTTTCAATCTTAGGACCGTCCAGTGTTGCATACGCAACGCGTTGCGAACGTTCGCAACTTTCGCAACGCAACTCCACGTTGCGTACACGTTCGCAACGCGTTGCTAATCTTTCAAAAAAAAATCTTTCCCAAAAGTCCAAAAATGGTCCACAAGGATCTTTTAAGTCTTAACCCTTACAACTTATGAACAAAAAAATTGTTGATCAAGGAAGAAAGACCAATACCTCAAGGAGGGAAAAAAAAGTGCATATATATGTATGTGGTTATGTAATATGTATGTATGTATGTACTAACTATATGTGTAATCTATGATGTACATTCCTATTTTTGTATGTTTACCCAAAGATATGTTTATTTACTTAGCTATGTATGTATGTATGTATCTACATATGCATCTATGTATGTATGATGTCATTCCTAAAATCTATTACTCTATTTTTATTGAAAGGCATGTGTATTTACTTATGTATGTATCTAATATACATGTTTCTATTTTTGTAGTATGTACCTACTATGTACATAATATGTATGCATGTGTGTATCATGTATGTATGCATCTATGTGCTGTGTATAAATGTAATATGTATATACTATGTGTATATGTACATAAAAATGTGTGTATTACATTACACGTATGTATGTAGTATATATTTACTACTATGTATGTAATATAATATAATCCATGTATGTATGTAGGTATGTACTATGTATGTATATGTGTGTGTATCATAGTGGTTAGCAACGGGATGGCAACGTCGTAGGCAACGGGTTGCTAACGCGTTAGCAACGGTTTCAAGTTGCGAACCCCAAGTTGCGATAAAGTTGCGTACAGATCAATTTTTATTTTAGATTTTATTTAAATTTTAGATACCCTAGGTATAAAAATCTTCCTATTTATGCTTAAACATCATAGAAAAGGCATGAAAACAAGACAATTTAAGATTTATACAATGTTCATATCAAATATGTAGGTCGTCGCTGTGTCTTATCATGTACATACATACATACATACATACATAGATACATACATACATACATACATACATACATACATACATACATGCATGGATTATATTATATTACACATGTAGCAGTAAATATATACTACATACATATGAGTAACATGATACATACATTTTTATGAACATATATACATAGTATATACATATTAAATATATACACACCACATAGATGCACACATACATGATACATACATGCATACATATTATGTACATAGATGATAGTAGGTACATACTACAAAAATAGAAACATAGATATTAGATACATACGTAAGTAAATACACATGCCTTTCAATATACATAGAGTAATAAATTTTAGGAATAACATCATACATACATACATGCATATATAGATAGATAGATACATACATACATAGCTAGGTGAATAAACCTATCTTTGGGGAAACATACAAAAATAGGAATATACATAAAAGATTACACATATAGTACATACATACATACATATTACATAAGCACATACATATATATGCATATGCATGATGTGATATGGTACATGATGTTGGAATGATCATATGGTAAGTGGGACATTGTATACTCTCTTTATCTCGCTGCATTCTTTTCCTCATTGAGGCATTGGTTTTCTTGCTTGATCACCAATTTTTTGTTCATAAGTTGTAAGGGTTAAGACTTAAAAGACCCTTGTGGACCATTTTTGAACTTTTGGAAAAGAATTTTTTTTGCAAGATTAGCAACGCGTTGCGAACGCGTACGCAACGTGGAGTTGCGTTGCGAAAGTTGCGAACGTTCGCAACGCGTTGCGTATGCAACACTGGTGTGTATGTATGTATGTATGTATGTATGTATGTATGTATGTATGTATGTATGTATGTATGTATGTATGTATGTATGTATGTATGTATGTATGTATGTATGTATGTATCAAAGTCACATGGGGACGTGTCCCCGGGCCCTAGGGACGCCGGGACGCCGTCCCCAAGCAACTAGGAGGAGGGACGGGCAGCCGGGACGGCAGCCGTCCCCTCAGCACACCTCATCACAGTGTTCCGTCCCGGGGACGATTTCAGGTGACAGACAAGGACGGGGACGGCGTGGGGACGGATTGCCGAAAGGCGGGTTTTTTTTTTTTTGAGAATTTGAAGTTCAAATTTGAAATTTTTTCGCCTAATTTTTGGCGCCCATATTTTAGGGCTTCTAGAACCTTGTTGAGCCCCCTTTACAAGCATAAAATGGCTTCATTTCAGCTCATCCAGCCATCAGCATTTGGAGCTTTCATTGCAAGTACCTATTGTGTGTGAGAGCTTGAGCTATCTTCCCCCTTGCATGTTCAAGGGCTGCTCTCTTTCCTCTCAGCCCTCTCTTCACCATCCTCCTCTTTTCTCCTCTCCTCATAGTGTTCTCTTCTCCTATGGCTTCTTCATCGCGAACAAGTGGATCAAACACCAAGAGAAGGCTTGCTACAAGCAAATGGACATGGTGGGAAGAGGTGGAGTCTCCCGTATCCGCTGGAGAAGGAGGTGGTGCAAGACCATGGACTTGCAAGCTATGTGGCTACAAACGAACGGGTGGAGCAAACAAGGTGCGTGCACACTTACTTCATGAACGTGGACATGAAGTAAGATTTTGTTCCGCAATCACTTCGGAGAAGAAGCAAGATTTACTCAACAACCTCGCTATTAGTGATGCCCAAACTCATGCGCGTCGTGCATCACAAGCTCCCATCAACCCGGCATCATTTGTGAGGTCTTCTATGCCGTCCACTTCAAGAGCATCATCTTCATCGGCTCCGGTTCATGCTCCTACTCCCCCTACTCCTACCCCTACTTCTACTCCCTCTTCCACACCAACCGGGATGCCATATGTACGTCAATCACGTCAACAAACACTTCATGAAAATTGGAATCCCGTATTGAAGGAGGAGGTAGACACGGCAGTGGCACGTTTTTTCTACCATGACCACATAGCTTTCAATGCGGCTCGGTAAAAATCTTATCTTGATTCTATTGTTTTGTTTTAAACCTCAAAGTTCAAAGTTCACTTCCATATGTCATGATTCATGACTTGTAATCCATTACTTATGAATCTTTTTTGTTTTACCATTTTCCATAGATCACCATACTTCAAAGACACGGTAAAGAAGATAGGTGAATATGGAGCACACTATGTCCCTCCATCTTCAGAGAGCTTACGCACCACTTTATTGGAGAAAGAGAAGAAGCTTGTTGAAGCCGCATGTGAGAGCATAAAGAAATCATGGGAAAGGAATGGAGTATCATTGTTGGTCGATGGATGGAGTGATGTTCAACGACGCTCTATCCATGGAGTGGTAGCCTATTCTCGTGGGGAGATGTACTTCATCTCATCACATGATGCATCCGAGACAGGGAAGTCGGCTCATATACTTGCGGCAGAGTGGGCAAGTGCCATAGAGATTGTGGGACCTTTAAATGTTGTTTGCATTGTAGCGGATGGAGAGCCTTCAAATAGAGCTGCAGGTGCAATTATTGAAAATTTGTACCCTCACATTGTTGTTTGCTTTTGCATGGCTCATTGTTTGAATAATATTCTCAAAGATATTGGGAATTTGGATTGGATTTTGCCTGGAATCAATGAGGCAAATGCATTGGTTAGCTTCATCAACAACCACACACGTGTGAAGAATGAGTTTAGCAAGAGGTCTACTCTTGCTTTGCTCAAGTATTCAGACACCAGATTTGCATACAACTTCACCATGTTACACCGCGTAGTGAAATGCAGTGGTGTCTTGAAAGGGCTCTTATTGAGTGATGAGTTTGCAAGGATGCCAGAGGCTTCTACTTCGACAGGAAAGCACTTTAGAAGGTTAGCTGATGATGCAACGTGGTGGGAGAGCATTTCTCACATTGTGGATATTGTGCATCCACTTGTGCACTTGCTAAAAATTGTGGATTCCATGGAGCCGTGCATTGGTAAAGTGTATGAAGCTATGGATCGCACAATTGAATCACTGAAAACATTGGTGAAGGATAATGACAGGTATGAAGAAATTTCAGCTATTTGCGTTAGTAGATGGAATGCATACTACTCCCCACTTCATGCAGCGGCATACATGTTGGATCCAAAATTTCAAGATAAAAAGCAATATTCAGATCCAGAGGTGGCTAATGGATGGAGGATCATATTAGAGAGGCTTGTACCAGATAGTGCAACTAGAAGACTTATCAGAGATCAACTATTCAAATATAGGACCGGGAAAGATGCTTCATATGCATGCGTAGATGCCCAGGAGGATAGATTACGTGTTGGTGCTGCCCTATGGTGGGAAGATTTTGGTTTTGATGGTCCAAATCTTCAACAGTTGGCCATTCGAATACTTAGTCAAGCTTGCACTACGAGTTGCCTTGAGCAACTATGGAGTGTGTATGGACATGTATCCTCCAAAAAGAGGAATAGACTTGGTGTGCAGTGTGCTAGTGATCTTGTGTTTGTCAGTGCCAATTTGAGGATGCTTCGCAGGACTCAATGCGTGGAAGGAGATCCTTTCAAAGAATGGGAGTTAGAGCAGGAGTCAGACGAAGTCGCAAATGAAGAACATGAAGTAGAAGCCACTGATTGTGTTGCAGAAAATGAGACTTCCCACTTGGATTCTCCATAGTCATACTTATGTTGTAGTCTCTACATTTATGTTCCAGGCTAGTCTTTTTGACATTTGTCGATCGATGGTATACCATATGATGTAACATCTTTTTGTCATTATGATGTAACATCTTTTTGATATGATGATGATGATGTATCCACCTTTTTTGACATGATGAAATACATATGACTTGTCACTTGTCACTTTCACTGTCCTTCAGGCTTCGTTACGAGTACATGTGTATATTGTTTATACTTAAAAAACATCTTTTTTCTATGGTCTTCTTGTTATTAGTCATCTAATATGTTAGCAAATTCATTCTACATGACTTTCATATGATTATTCTGGAAAAAAATGCATTATTTTAGTGCCGTCCCGGGGACGCCCGAGGCACCGTCCCCGTCTCGGGGACACCACCGTTCTCGGGACCCGTCCCCGTCCCCTGGTGACTTTGGTATGTATGTATGTATGTATGTATGTATGTATGTGTGTATGTATGTATGTATGTATATATATATATATATATATATATATATATATATATATATATATATATATATATATATATATATATATATATATATATATATATATATATATATATGTGTGTGTGTGTGTATGTGTGTGTGTGTGTCTATGTACATGACAAGACACATCGACAACTTGTATATTTGATATGAACACTGTATAAATGTTAACATATCTTGTTTTCATGCCTTTTAAATGGTGCTTAAGCATCAATAGGAGGATTTTTATATCTAGGATATCTAGTATCTAAAAAAAATCTAAAATAAAAATTGATTTGTACGCAACTTTATTGGAACTTTGGGTTCGCAACTTGAACCCGTTGCTAACGCGTTAGCAACCCGTTGCCTACGACGTTGCCATCCCGTTGCTAACCACTATGGGACCGTCCCACTTAAGAGATTGGAAATGTGGCGCAAAAATATTTACAATTGCCGATTTTTTCATATTAATCCTCAGCGTAGTGCTTCAGAGAAAGGAGCTAAAGAGTCCAATATATTTTTAATATTCTGCTCTTCAGCCTTTGCAAAAATAAACGTGTCATCAACAAACCCAACTGCAATTTGCTGAATCCCATAAAGAGTGACACCATGAATGCATTGCGAATTCATATTTGCTTCCAAAAGATAAAACATTGGAGACGATGCCAAAGCATAAAAAAACGGACTTAAAGGACACCCTTGACGTACAGAGCGTTCAATAGAAAATGATTCAGAAAGCCTTCCATTTATCTCCACCTGAGAAGCATTACCTTGAGCTAATATGTAGATCAATCTACAAAATCTGGTTCCAAAACCAAGTTTTTTGAGCGCTATGGCAATGAAATCCCATCTAATTAGATCAAAGGCTTTCTCAAAATCAATTGCATCCCAATTGCTTCCTGATTAGTTGGTGCTCGAATAATATTTGCGTAAGAAAAATATTGTCATAAATGGATCTTTGATGTATAAACCCAATCTGCGTGGAATGGACCATCTTATTAATAATATATTTGAGCCTCAATGCAAAAACTTTAGCAAAGATTTTGTACATAATGCCCATCATTGTAATCGGTCTCCAATCTCCAATACATTTAGGAATGTCCAGCTTCGGAATGAGTTTAATCTTTCCCATCTTAAAAGAATATGGCATTTTTTGATCTCTCCAAATTTCATTGCATACCTGAGGAACAAGATTCTTGAGCAAAGGCCAGAAAGCCATAACAAATTCTTTTGTGATACCATCCAAACCTGGAGCTTTACCATTTCTTAAGGATTGGAGCGTTGCGTACACCTCTTCCTCTGTAAAATTTTTTTCACAAGCAGTTGCCATATGAGAATCAAAATTTTGAGGGGTGTACCTCAAAGACTCATGAAGAGAATCAAACCAAGACTCATCAGATTTATATGATGCTCCAAACAACTTCCTGAAATGCTCTGAGCACGCAGCCGCTATAGAGTTACCATCATCGATAATCAATCCATCTAAGTGGAGTTGTGACATCATATCCTTAAAACGTTTAGCTCGCAAGAAATCAAAGAAGCATTTCAAATTCGCATGCAAGTCATTAACTTCCGTACATCTTGCTTTCACTTTTGAAGACTGTATAGCTTGGTTTTCAATGAATTCGAGACATTTGTATGCCTTACAAAGATGAATATACTCATTATCAGAAAGCATAACCCCATCGTCAATCTTTTCTGTCATATTGTAGATAAGCTGCTCAGCTTCACATTTGGTAGAATGAAGGACTTGAGAGAAAAATTTACCACAATCTCTAATCACATCCTGTAATTTCTCAGTAAAATACTCCCATTTCATACATGCCGATACCTCCAAGGAAAGCACATGCTGAATCAGATCTTGTACCTTAGACTTGAACAAATAAGTATGCATCCATGAGTGATTTACTCTCAACGGAATTCTCGGTAAATTTCTTGGAATACAAGAATTCCAGTCTACTTCCTAAAGTGACACCAACAGAGGGTTATGATCGGAGAGAAGCACTGTAGCATCTATCCACATTTTAGATGTTGCCTTTAAAGCATGCGCATGTGAATAGTAACATCTATCTAATCTGCTCATCGCTTTCCTATGTGATCTTGAATGAAAAGTATACCGAAGTGTATGCCCACCAATGTGCCGCCATAAATCTTTACAATTCAACATACTTAATATCTCGTTCCATGATGTACTTTCTTGCGAAGACATGACTGAATACAATCCACCTCTGATTCTACCATATTAAAGTCCCCACATAATAAAATACGAGCTTCTCCCCAAATTTGAAGTTGCATACAATTCTGAATAGATAATATCAATTCCTTCCAAGTCTTCAATCTCTCGGCAGGTGAATTAAGAGCGTAAACATTAATACATACAAACGATATGTCATGCAATATAAGATGCACTATAATAAATCTACCCTGAGGATCATCAAATAGCACCGTGTAATTAATATTCTTCCTGATAATAAAGAGACAACCTGAATATTTATTGATCATACCATTATATCGCAAGTGGAAATCCTTAGTATGCATAAGCATTCCAGCAATATCATGTTTCTTATGTTCTTGCACCGCTACCAAGTCAAGCTGGTGCCTAACAATCCATCTCCATAGTCTAGTCCACTTTCCAGGTTGACCCAACCTCTGAATATTCCAAGTAGCTATTTTTAGTAGAATGAGGAATAGTCCTTTGTTTACTAAAGATCTGTTCTTCTCGAACCAGAATTTTACTTCCAGGGTAAGTGGGGATTAAGTTTGCCCCGTTAGATTTTAGAGAAGGACAGTTTTTAGAGTAATGACCCAAATTACCACAATGAAAACATGACTCAGCCATATTGCCCCATTTTAAGTAGATAACAATGTTACCCACATGAGGCACATTTATACCTAGCGTTTTAGGAAAGGGCCTTCATGTATTCCATAATACACATATTCTATTTTTATTGGGAGTAGATATAGATGGCGTATATAAGACTTTGCCTAATGCCTTAGCCACATGCCCAATACTGGTCCACAAAAAGGATGGCAAATCCACAAGTTCAACCCAAACAGGACATCTGTACAACAATTCTTCCTTCATTGCTTTGACTGGCTTCCAGGGAAAGACATGTGCCACTTAACCACATAGAAAGACAGTCTGCTGCTCCAAAACTGTAGCTTGACCTTATTGTCATTAAAAATGACCTCAAAGAGCCCATGTCGAGAGTAAAATACCTTGTCTACCACATCTTTCCCCACATTAGCATTAATTGCATATGCCACATCTACCGCTAAAGGTATACGGCTAGTAAAAAACAACAATAGTCCTTTTTCATGAAACATAAAGGTTGATTCCCAAATTAGAGAAGGATCAATGTCTATGATCAAATCCCCTTTCACATTTTGATCATGAGTTAAAGCATCATCCATTATACTTTTTAGTTTATCAATGTCAATCTGATTCGAGTAGGGGGTCTTAGGAATCAGAGCCTCTTCCTGGGATCCTTGGTTCAAAGAGGTAGAGAATACATGAACAATGTCCTGAACTTCAATAGCAGCAGCCATTTTAACCCAAAGCACCACCTCAAACCTTTCAAACTTAACAACCACAAGGACCTCTTACTTCCTCAGAACTATAAACCTGTTCTGCTGACAGATCTATATCTCCCTGTAGTGATGATCAGAATCGAAACCTCTACTGACGACGGCCCAGATCTGCACTGTTGCCCGACCGAAACCCTAACTGTGCAGTACCTGTCAGCGAGTGTAAACTTGCGCAAACCCTAACAATATGTATTCGATTTGTGAACCCTAAACGCAGACACTTCTACATCGTATGTACAAAAACCAAGCAGACGCAGGAGATGCACAGCAGACGAACGAACGCGTGCCATCATCCATCCATATATATATATATATATATATATATATATATATATATATATATATATATATATATATATATATATATATATATATATATATATATATATATATATATATATATATATATATATATATATATATATATATATATATATATATATATATGGAAATCGCTTACCACAGGTCTGCGCAGCTCTTTTTCTGACGTTCGCGACTGCGATTTTAGGGTTTCAGGTCGACATCGAGCATCACAGTAAGATCTGAACACGGTCGCGACTGTGAACTTAGGGTTTCAGGTCGACATCGAGCATCACAGGTCTTCGGCTTAGTACATGACTGAGAAGGCCACAAAATCGGCAGAAGAGAGGAAAGCAAACTCTGTAATTATCAACTTTGGCAGAAATGACTACTACTGTTGAAGTGCAGGACACTGTACCTGTGTCTACTACCCCAATGAAGCAAGGATCAGAGGAGGAAATTGTGATTCCTCAAACCCCCTGCTCGAAGAAAATTGATATTGGGAAATTAAAATGTATGATGGATGATGCTTTAACCCATGATGAAAATGTGAAAGGGGATCTGAATGTAGACATTGACCCTGCTCTGATTTGGGAATCAACCCTCATGTTTCATGAAAAAGGGTTGTTGCTGTTTTTTAGTGGTCGTATACCTTTGGCGGTGGATGTAGCATATGCAATCAATGCTAATGTGGGGAAGGATGTGGTAGACAAGGTATTTTACTCGGGGCATGGCCTCTTTGAGATTATCTTTAATGATAATACTGTCAAGTTACAATTTTTGGAGCAGCAGACTGTTTTTCTATGTGGATTAGTCGCACATGTGTTTCCTTGGAAGCCAGTCAAAGCAATGAAGGAGGAGTTACTTTATAAATGTCCTGTTTGGGTTGAACTTGTGGATTTACCATCATTTTTATGGACCAACATTGGGCATGTGGCTAAGGCTTTAGGAAAGGTGTTATATACATCATCGATTTCTTCTCCTAATAAAAGCAGAATATGTGTATTGTGGAACACGTCAAGGCCCTTCCCTAAAACACTAGGCATAAATGTGCCTCTTGTAGGAAATATTGTTATCTACCTAAAATGGGGCAATATGGCTGGATCGTGTTTCTATTGTGGGAATTTGGGCCATTACTCTAAAAACTGTCCCTCTTTGAAATCCGATGGGGTCAAGCTAATCCCCACATACCCTGGAAGTAAAATCTTAGTTCCGGAGGAACAAATCTTTGGTAAACAGAAGGCTATTCCTCATTCTACTTTTTCTCCTAAGCCTATGTCAGGTTCTGGGTTTCCTGGTATGAGCAATAAAGGAAAAGAGGTTGAGGTTGAGAAGCAGGGGAATCCTACTCCTCCCATTACGCCAATGAAATTAAATTTATATGAAAGAAGAGATGGGGAAGGTACAAGTAAAGAAGTTCTAAATAGAAAGGATGGGGAACCCAATAAAAGGACAGTGGATAATGAGGGCTTTACCCCTGTTAGCTATAAAAAAGCACTCCTTCGAGGTAAGAGGGGTAAGTTCCAGTCAGGTTTTTCAACGTCCCTTTCAGATGAGGCTAATTTTGCACCTCATGCTGAAGACTATATGCCAGAGTGTTTTGATAATCTGGACATTGTCTTGCAAGATCTTGCTCGAGCATTGGCTCATTTAGATACATCTTTGTTAACACCGTTGATATCATGAAAATAGCTACTTGGAATATACAAGGGTTGGGTCAACCTGGAAAGTGGACAAGATTATGGAGAAGGATTGTCAGGCATCAACTTGATTTGGTAGCCGTGCAAGAGCATAAGAAGCATGATAATGCAAGAATGCTTGTATATACTAAAGATTTCCAGTTGCAGTATAATGGTAGGACTAATGGATATTCAGGATGTCTCCTTATTATGACGAAGAATATAAACTTTATGGTGTTGTTTGATGATCCTCAGGGTAGGTTTATTATAGTGCACCTTATGTTGCATGGTACCTCATTTGTATGCATTAATGTGTATGCTCCTAATTCTCCTGCGGAAAGAATGAAGACTTAGAAGGAAATGATCGGCCATTCAGTATTGTATGCAGCTTCAAATTTGAGAGGAAGCTCGTATTTTGCTATGTGGTGACTTCAATATGGTGGAATCAGAGACAGATTGTACAACTACTTCTTCGGTGATGTCCTCGCAAGAAAGTGCTTCATGGAATGAGATATTGAATATGTTGAATTGTAAGGATTTATGGGGGTGCATTGGTGGGCATACGCTTCGCTATACGTTTCACTCAAGATCGCATAGAAAAGCTATGAGCAGACTAGATAGATGTTACTATTCACATGTTTATACTTTAAAAGCAATATCTAAAATGTGGATAGATGCTACAATGCTTCTCTCTGATCATAACCCTTTGTTGATATCGCTTGAGGAGATGGACTTGAATTCTTGTATTCCAAGAAATCTACCTAGAGTTCCGCTGAGAATAAATCACTCGTGGATGCATACTTCCCTGTTCAAGTCTAAGGTACAAGATCTTATTCAGCTGGTGCTTTCTTTGAAGGTATCTTAGTGTATGAAATGGGATTATTTTGTTGAAAATTTGCAGGTTGTGATTAGAGATTGTGGGAAGTATTTCTCTAAAGTCCTTAATTCTGCTAAATGTGAAGCTCAGCAGCTTATATTTACTATGACAGAGAAGGTTGACACTGGGATCATGCTTTCTGATAATGAATATGTCCATCTTTGTAAGGCATATAAATGCTTGGAATTCATGGAGAATCAAGCTATCCAATCTTCAAAAGTGAAAGCAAGATGTATGGAAGTTAATGATTTGTATGCGAATTCTAAATGCTTCTTTGACTTTTTGCGAATTAAGCATCTCAAGGATACGATTTCCCAACTTCACATACATGGATCGGTTCTCACTGATGGGAATTCCATGGAAGCAGCATGTTCAGAGCATTTTAGAAAGCTGTTTGCAGCATCATATAGATCAGGTGAGGCTTGGTTTGATTCTCTTCATGAATCTTTGAGGTACACCCCTCAAAATGTTGATTTTCATATGGAAGCTGCTTGTGAAAAGAATATCTCAGAGGAGGAGGTTTACATAGCACTCAAGTCTCTAAGGAATGGTAAAGCTCCAGGTTTGGATGGCATCACGAAAGAATTTGTTACGGTTTTTTGGCCTTCACTCAAGGATCTTGTTCTTCAGGTTTGTAATGAAATATGGAGGGATCAAAATATGCCGTATTCTTTTAAGTTGGGAAAGATTAAACTCATTCCAAAGCTGGACATTCCCAAATGTATTGGAGATTGGAGACCAATTACAATGATGAGCATTATTTATAAAATTTTTGCTAAAATTTTTGCATTGAAGCTCAAATATATCATTCATAAGGTGGCTCATCCAGCGCAGATCGGGTTTATACATCAAAGATCTATTTATGATAATATTTTTCTGACACAAATATTAATGGATCATGCAGCAGAAACTAATCAGGAAGCAATTGGGATGCAAATTGACTTTGAAAAAGCATTTGATCTAATTAGATAGGATTTTATTGCTATCATACTCAAAAAACTGAGATTTGGTGAGAGATTCTGTAGATTGATATACATACTAGCCTAGGGAAGTGCTTCTTGCGTTGAGATAAATGGAAGGCTTTCTGAACCTTTCATTATTGAGCGCTCCGTGCGTCAAGGATGTCCTTTAAGTCCGCTTTTTTATGCTTTAGCGTCGTCTCCTATGTTTTATCTTCTGGAAGCAAAAATGAATTCGCAATGCATCCATGGTGTTTCTATTCATGGGATTCAGCAAATTGCAGTTGGCTTTGCTGATGACACGTTTATTTTCGCGAAGGTGGAAGGGAAGAATATCCGAAATATATTGGACTCTTTAACTCCTTTTTCGGAAGCATCTGCATTGAAGATTAATATGAGAAAATCGGCGATTGTAAACATCTCTGCATCGCATTTCCAATCTCTTAAATGGGATGGTCCTAAGATTGACAGAGGTACTATTTTTAGACATTTGGGTTACCCCTTCGGCATTGGAGTTCCCATTAAAGATAAAAGTGTGTGGGTGCTTCGTAGAATCAGAGGAAAAATGGATAAGTGGTTAATGGCCATTGTATGCAAGAATAAGGATTGCACAAACCTTCATGCAGCCCTACATTATGTATTATTTGCTGTTGATGGATTGGAAGAAAACTCACTTGCATACCTTTGATAGCTTGGTAAAGAATTTTCTGTGGAACAAAAAGCATACTCGGGCATTGGTGCTCTCCTCGTGGAAATATGTATGCCAATCAAGAGATAGAGGTGGCCTTGGAATCTTAAATTTACACAATCATTTAATGGCTAGAAGAGCAGCATTCTTTATGCATATTGCCTCCTCTCAAAAGCCTTTCTAGGCTCCCATTTTTTGGAAACTTGTAGAAAATGCAGAGGTGAAGTTCAGGGGACGCTAGAAACTCGATGAGTGGAATAAGTTTTTCTCACATGCTCCTTTACAAACCTCGTCATGCACACTAAACTTTTTGATTCATCATTTCAAGTTTGTACTCTCCACTTTGGAATGGAATGGAAGAGAGTGTTATGTTGGTAATTCCCTTGCTTCTTTGTCGCCATTCTGGTCGTTTCTGTCCAATCCGCCTATTGCCTATTCCTTGGGAGCAACAGCAAGATATTTCAATAACAAAGACATTGATTCCATTGCAAAATGCTATAATTCTAAATGGGAGATTTTGTCCTTCCCCGAGGTTCGGAGACTTTATGCAGTAGGAGCAGCATATAGATCTAAATGGTTCCAAGTAGTATCTTTATTGCAGAAATACCAAATGCCCCTCTCTCTTGATGCATCTGAACCATGGAGGGATTGGTTGTTTGCAAAACATACTAGATGGTGGGTGGGCAAATCAAACATGTATTATCGTGCGTTAATTGGCCCTGATAGTATTGTTCAGCAATGTAATCAAAGATGGAAGTTTAAAAAAGAAGTTCCCTGGTGGCGTATGAGATTCCTTTCCATATGGGATTCCTCTTACACTTTAAAAATGAAACTCTTCATGTGGAAAGTTTTTGTTGGACATTTCATGTTGGGCGCATTCCTAAATAAACATGGGATGATTGGTATCAGATGTCCTCATTGTACTTCTTATGTTGAGAATATGCGCCATGTCTTTTGGTCCTGTGCATTTATTCAAAAGTGGTGGAATATTCTGCTTTCCTTTCCCATTTGGGATGTGAAGCCCACCAAATTCGGCTGTACTTTCTTACTTTTTCATTCCAATAATAATGCGATAGATTGGTTAAGAAGAAGATGTGTTCTTCTGCTGCTTCGCAATATCTGGATGTTTAGAAACTTTAAAATGTTTGGAAACAAGGGGTCGGTGTCAGCCTTCTCCTGGCAATACTGCAAGAGACTACTCTGGATGGATGTACAAGTTATGCCTTCTGATGATAGAATTTCCATAACCTCATTGCTGGATGGGATGTAACTGTTTGCTGCAGATAAAAGGGAGATGAATGCTTCTTGCGGATTAGGATGTTTACTGCTGAGTGGAGTGTGAATGTTTGCTCTTGATTTCGTATCTACTGTAGTATGGGAATAGGGAGAAGAATCTCCCTCCTCACTCTTGTACATATCTATTTTTCAATGCAATAAAGTGAAGATTCCCACAAAAAAAAAAAAAAAAAAACCATACATATATATATATATATATATATATATATATATATATATATATATATATATATATATATATATATATATATATATATATATATATATATGTATATATATGTATATGTGATAAGAGGATATCGATGGCGAGCTCCTCAATTTGCGTGCTCTGCGAGCTGTTTAGCGCCTCGTTTCGTTTGCACCTGTGTGTAGCTGTGCATATCTTTTGTCTTCAGAAGGCTGATTTGTGGTGAAACAGTTGCGCGAAACTGTTCTAGGGTTTGCGTCAGCTTGCAGACGGTACAAGGACGGGTTTGACGGTACATTTTTTGATTTTTAGGGTTCCGCGGCAGGTGGCGAGCTGCTTTTATTCTGGCTGAAGGCTTGTCGAGTGGTTGGCTGGGGGTTTAATAGCCTTTGAGCCTCTGTTTGATTGTGGTGTGTGAATTCAGACAGCTTTCATCAGTTTGGTGTGCGAATTCAGGCAGAGCTTCGATGAGTCTGGTGTAGACAGCAACAGGATTTTACATAGGCTTTTATATATAGGATTGGTAAGGATGCCATGTTCTTTATCGTTGGGGGATACTGTTCATGTGTGTAATACTTGCCAGGAGGTGGAAGGTGTTCCCCAATCCCCTCAGCAGAGTAAAGTTGATGTGAATAAGCTTAAATAAATGATGGAGGATGCTTTGACTCTTGACGAAAATGTCCAAGGTGATGTGAAAGTGGATATTGACCCTTTTTTTATTTGGACTCCACCCGGATGTTCCATGAAAGGGGTTTGCTCTTGTTTTTTACTACTCGCATCCCTGTGGAAGTAGATGTGGCACATGCAATTAATGCAAGTGTAGAAAAGGAGGTGGTTGATAAGGTATTTTACTCAGGACATGGCCTTTTTGAGGTAATTCTCAATGATAATGCTGTCAAACTCCAGTTTCTGGAACAACAAACAATATTTCTCTGTGGTCTAATGGCTCACGTCTTTCCTTGGAAGCCGCTAAAAGCGATGAAAGAAGAGCTACTGTATAAGTGTCCTGTTTGGGTGGAATTGATAGACCTACCTTCCTTTTTATGGACTAGTATTGGACAGGTGGCTAGGGTCTTGGGGAAAATATTATATACTCCTTCTATCTCTGTGCCCAATAAGAACAGAATTTGTATCATGTGGAATACCTCGAGGCCATTTCTAAGGACTCTTGGTATAAATGTACCGAATGTGGGAAGGATTGTTATTTATCTTAAGTGGGGAAGTATGGCTGGGTCTTGTTTTCATTGTGGCAACTTAGGGCACTACTCAAAAAATTGTCCCACTTTAAAAAGTGATGGAGTCAACCTTATTCCTGCCTGCCCGGGCAATAAAATTCTGGTACCAGAAGAACAAGTTTTTGGAAGACCTAGGAATGTGCATGCTACACTGAATTCTCGCAATAGTGATGTTGTTAGACCTCCACCTCCTCAAGGTATTGGAAACAAAGGAAAGGAAATAGCAGTAGAAAAACACCTGCATCCTGTACCCCAGTTACCCCGATAAAACTTAATGTGTACAAGAGAAGAGAGGGGGAGGATGTGGCAAAGGATCCCCTTAGAGAGAATGGAGAGGAAGCATGAAAGAGAGCAGTTGACAAGGATGGATTTACTCCTGTCTCTTATAAAAAGGCTTTGCTTCGGGGGAAGCGCAGCAAGTTTGAGTATGGTTACTCAATCTCACCTATTGATGACGCTAATTTTGCACCTGCTTCTGAGGATCACATGGCAGATTATTATGAGAATATGGACATTGTCCTTAAGGATTTAGCTTCGACATTGGCTCACTTGGATTCTTCTCATATTGCCTAATCCATAACATGAAGATAACTACTTGGAATATTCAAGGGTTAGGGAAATATGGGAAATGGACAAGGCTATGGAGATGGATTATCAGGCATCAGTTGGACGTGGTGGCAATTCAAGAACACAAAAAACATGATCATGCGGGAATGCGTTTGCATACTAGAGATTTTCAGTTATGTTATAATGGTCTTAAGAATGGGTATTCAGGATGTCCTTTTATTATCAGAAAGGATATCCCGTATCAAGTGTTATTTGATGATCCTCAAGGAAGATTTTTGATCGTTCATATTTTATTGCATGAAATACCCTACATCTGTATTAATGTATATGCTTCGAATTCTTTGGTGGAGAGAGCTAAAACTTGGGAAAATATTATGCAAGCTATTCGAGCCTGTGAGCGGCTTCGTTTGTGGGAGAATGCCCGTATCGTAACGTGTGGTGATTTCAACATGGTTGAGACTGAGTCTGTTTGTACAACTGCTCCTTCCTTGATCTCATCACGGGAAAAGTGGTTGTGGAATGAAATTCTGGACTCCTTGAAGTGTAAAGACTTATGGGGATATATTGGAGGTCATACTATCCGCTATACTTTTCATTGTAGATCGCATAGGAAGGCCATGAGTAGGTTGGACAGATGTTATTACTTGCATATTTCTACCCTCTCCCATACCTCCAAAATGTGGATTGATGCCACAATGATGCTTTCAGATCACTGTCCTCTTTTGTTGCTTCTTATTGATTCAAATTGGATAGCCAGTAGTTATGGCAAATTTCACAGGATCCCATTGAGAATTAATCATGCATGGATTCAAACGACGGTGTTTAAATCTAAGGTGGACAATCTTATTCAGCAAGTGCTTACTTTAAAGCTTTCTGCCTCTCTGAAATGGGAAGCCATGGTACTGGGTATGCAAGATGTAATTCGAGATTGTGGGAAATATTTTTCCAATGTTTTGAAAGTAGCTAAAGATGAAGCTCAGCATGTTATTCTTTCTTTAACTCAAAGAGTGGATATGGGACATTTTCTCTCTCATAAGGATTACTCACGTCTCCGTGATGCTTACAGATGCTTGCATTTTGTTGAAAACAAGGCTATACAGTCTGCTAAAGTTCGAGCTAGATGCATGGACGTAAATGATCTGCATGCTTCCTCTAGATGTTTCTTTGATTTTTTACGAGCTAAGCATGCAGCAAATACTATTTCATCTTTAGAACTTGGGGACAACGAGTTGCGTGATGGGAATTCTATAGCAAATACTATTTCATCTTTAGAACTTGGGGACAACGAGTTGCGTGATGGGAATTCTATAGCTGATGCATGTTCGAACCACTTTAGAAACTTATTTGCTCCCTCTTATTCCACGGATGACTCTTGGTTTACGGCGCTTCATGAAGCCCTTATGCATACTTCTCAGTGCTTGGACTCACGGATGGCCTCTGCTTGTGAGACTTCTATAACAGAAGAAGAAATCTTTCTAACCCTTGGTTCCCTCAAGAATGGAAAGGGACTAGGTTTAGATGGTCTCACCAAGGAATTTGTTCTTACCTTTTGGCCTTCTCTTAAAGAGCTACTTCTTGATGTATGCAATGAAATTTGGAGGGATCAAAAGATGTCTTATTCATTCAAGCAAGGGAAAATTAAGCTTATCCCCAAGGTGGAGATGTTTAAACGGATTGGTGACTGGAGGCCTATCTCAATGATGAATATTATCTACAAGATCTTCGCCAAAATTTTCGCCCTTAGACTCAAACCGTTTATTCATAAAATAGTACATCCTTCCGAGATTGGATTTATACACAAGAGATCAATTTATGATAACATCCTTAAATCCTTTTCACTCAAATTTTGATGGAACATGCTTCGACATCTGGCCAGGAAGTGGTTTGCATGCAAATTGATTTTGAGAAAGCTTTTGATCGGGTGCGTTGGGATTTTATTGCCGCGACACTCAAAAAACTTGGTTTTGGACTCAAATTCTGTCGCTTTATTTATTTACTATCTCAGGAGAGTACCTCCCAAGTAGAAATCAATGGAAGACTCTCTGCACCCTTTCCAGTTCAGCGGTCAATGCGCCAGGGTTGTCCCCTTAGTCCTCTTTTTTATGCGATGGCCTCTACACCGATGTTTTATCTCTTGCAAGCTAAATTGGAATCACGGTTTATTCATGGCATTTCATTACATGGAAGTCAACACATCGCTGTGGGATTTGCAGATGATACTTTTATATTTGCCAAGGTCTGTGAAGAAAATATCCGGCACATTCTTGCTTCACTGGCTTTTTTTTCGGAAGCATCTGCATTAAGCATTAATATGGGGAAGCCAGCCCTCATTAATATCTCTGTGCGGCACTTTCAGTTTCCTTCTTGGCAGGGGCGTAAAATTGGGTGTGGGGTCCTTTTGCGACATCTGGGGTATCCATTGGGCATGAATGTATCGACCAAGGATCGGATACAGTGGG
>MU260071.1:32500-35000 GCA_020310875.1 Ceratopteris richardii
TGCAAAATCCTAAAGGTAAAGAATCCATGGCTGATAAACAGCTGCACCCTGCACCACCTATTACCCCGGTGAAACGTAATGTTTATAAGAGAAGGGAGGATGAAGGAACGAGTAAAGAAATACTTGTGGGAAGAGAGGGTGAAGTCGGGAAGAGAGTAGTTGATAGTGAGGGATTCACTCCAGTTACTTACAAGAAAGCTCTACTTCGTGGCAAACGAAGTAAATTTCAATCAGGGTATTCGACTTCCCCTTCAGATGTGGCAAATTTCGCCCCTCATACCAATGACAATGAATTTTATGAAAATATGGATATAGTGTTACAAGAGTTAGCTCCAGCGTTGGTACATACTGACTTTTCTCATGTTTCTCCGCTGAACTCATGAAGTTAGCAACATGGAATATTCAAGGTTTGGGCCAATATGGCAAGTGGATAAGATTGTGGAGATGGATTGTTAGACATCAATTAGATTTAGTTGTGATTCAAGACCATAGAAAACACGATCATGCTAGAATGCTTCTTTATACAAAAGATTTTCAACTCCAATATAATGGTATAAAAAGTAATTACTCCGGTTGTCTTTTCATTATAAGAAAAGATATTCAGTTTACAGTTATGTTTGATGACCCTCAAGGCAGATTTATTGCGATTCACCTCAAGATACATGATGTTTCATTTATCTGTATCAATGTCTATGCTCCAAACACTCTGGCTGAACGGCTCACGACTTGGAATCTTCTTGTGCAGTATATGCATCAATATATGCAACTTGAAGTATGGAGAGACTCTCATGTTCTACTTTGTGGGGATTTTAATATGGTAGACCCGAGGAGGATTGTACCACTATGTCGTCTTTGATTACTTTACAAGAAAAGGAAGTATGGAAGGAGCTTTTGGATATACTAAATTGTAGAGATTTGTGGGGTATCATCGGAGGACATACACTTCGATATACATTTCACTCAAGATCACACAGGACTGCTATGAGTAGGCTGGATAGATGTTATTACTCCCATGCATATACCTTGAACGCTGCGTCCACAATGTGGATTGATGCTACAATGCTTCTTTCAGATCATAATCCACTCTTAATCAATCTCCGAGATTTTCATTGGGAGTCGAATATTCCAAATAACCTTACAAGAATTCCTTTGAGATTGAATCATGCTTTGCTTCAAACTTCATTATTTAAATCCAAAGTTGACCTACTCATTTAGTGGATTAATTCATGGAATGTCTCTGCATGTATGAAATGGGAAGCCCTTGTGATGGGCATGAAAGGGGTGATCAGAGATTGTGGTAAATATTTCACAGTCACACTTACTAAAGCAAAGGTTGAAGCGGAGCGGATGATCCGAATTATCACTGAAAAGGTTGATTCTGGCTAGTTACTTTCAGAAATGGAGTATATGCGATTATGTGATGCTTACAGATGCTTACAATCAATTGAAAATAATGCAATCCAATCCTCCAAAGTTAGGGCTAGATGTATGGAAGTAAATGATCTTCATGCAAATTCTAAATGTTTTTCTGATTTGCTTCATGCTAAGCGTCTTAGAGGCACAATTACCATGCTTGAGAAAGATGGTTTAATCCTTCGTGACAGTAATTCTATTGCTGCTATGTGTACGCAACACTATCAAAATTTGTTTGCCTCAGCTTATAAGACAGATGATGCTTGGTTCTCTTGACTTCAGGGCTCCCTTGCTTTTACGCCACATGCTCTTGACTCTCATATGGCTGCTAATTGTGAAAAATGTATTACTGAAGAGGAAGTATTCTTGGCCATTCGGTTTCTTAAAAATGGTAAGGCACCGGGAATGCACGGTCTTACAAAGGAATTTGTGATCGAGTTTTGGTCTTCTCTTAAAACTCTGATTTCGGATGTTTGTAATGAGATATGGAGAGATCAAAAAATTCCCTACACATTCAAATTAGGTAAGATTAAACTTATCCCAAAATTGGAGGTACCAAAACAGATGGGGGATTGGAGGCCAATTACTATGATGAGCATTATTTACAAAATATTTGCGAAGATTTTTGCTTTGAGGCTTAAGCCAATTATCCACAATATAGTTCATCCTGCACAAGTTGGATTTGTACATCACAGATCCATCTTTGATAATATTTTCCTCATGCAAATTTTGATGGAACATGCCGCATCATCCAAGCAAGAAATTGTGGGTATGCAAATCGACTTTGAGAAAGCTTTTGATCGAATAAGATGGGATTTCATTGCCATTACTCTCAAAAAACTTGGCTTTGGAGTTAAATTTTGCAGATTGATTTATATTTTAGCCCAAGATAGTGCATCTCATGTTGAAATAAATGGTAGGCTTTGGGATCCGTTTCCTATAGAGCGTTCAGTATGCCAGGTTGCCCATTAAGCCCGTTCTTTTATGCTTTGGCTTCTTCGCCAATGTTTTACTTGTTGGAAGCTAAAATGAACTCCTCTTGTATTCATGGTATTTCGGTTTTTGGGGCTCGACGAATTGCAGTTGG
>MU260071.1:52500-55000 GCA_020310875.1 Ceratopteris richardii
TTGTGTGTTGTTCTCCAAGCTTCTTCTTCTTCCTTGTGTTGTTCGCGTGATTCCGCATACCTCAAACTCCTAATGGTTATGAGGTGATTTTGATAGAGATACAAAATTTATTCAAGCTGTTGGATATGGATTTGATCTTAGTGGTAATACATTCAGTATTGTGTAGTGTTCTCCAAGCTTCTTCTTCTTCCTTGTGTTTGTACATTCTAGTGGTAATACATTCAGTATTGTGTGTTGTTCTCCAAGCTTCTTCTTCTTCCTTGTGTTGTTCGCGTGATTCCGCATACCTCAAACTCCTAATGGTTATGAGGTGATTTTGATAGAGATACAATATTTATTCAAGCTGTTGGATATGGATTTGATCTTAGAATCAGATCAATCATCAACTAAGATTAATGGCTAAGCTAATGCACCCATAGCTTGTGGCGATTTGATGTTGTGCTAACCCAAGTTTTTTTGGGTACATGTAGAGGGCCTACTACATTTAGTATAGGGCTAGGAAATACATTAATAGGCGTCTTGGACTTTAGTGGATATTATGATAACAAGATTCGAGCCACTTATGCATATGAATGACACCCATAAAGTCCTTCTCATATATTAGTTAAGGAACATTATCCTACCCTAGTCTTTTGTTTTCATAAGCTAATCGATGCCCTCCGTGATGAAAGAAAACTCAATGCAATTTTTTCGTGGTATGACATTTCAATTTGAATGGTTTCTTTCAACGTGTGGCACTGGTAAACATGAATGGCTGAATTGACTTGAAGAATTTTTCTTGTTTGACATTTCAAGTATTGTGTGTATGTTTCTTTGGTTTGATCATGCAGTGCACAGGTTATTTTCTATCATTTGATCTTTCAATGTCATGGATATCATTAGGTTATGCCCTTTTTTTTTCGAGTCTTTGGGCCCCAAGTGGGATCCATACTGGCTTGAATTTTGAAGATCAAATGTCTTAAATACTCAACTTCGTTGGGAGAGAAATTCACTCTTTTCTTCATCGGCATGTAATTGATTCTCTTTTTCTTTTTGAAACATAGAATCTAAATGTTCATCATGCTTGTTCTGACCTTGGAAGAAACTAAAATATTAATATGTGCATTGAGAAGTTTAGTTTTATCATGGGGAAAGTATCATGCTTCTCATGGTTTCAAATAATTTGATCCATTAGATTTCACTTTTGCATTAACGATTTTAAAAGGCACAATGAGTAATTTATCAAGCTGAAAGTGTGCACATTTCTTATTCATATCTTGTGATCCACTTCACAAAGTGGGTGCTGATGCTGCAATAGGGGAAAGGGCCCTGAGGTATCAAATGGATGTATATCCTTAAGCAAGGATGGCTCAACACATAGAGTTGATGGCCAAGTGGCTGGATATCTTTGCAGAAAAAAGTAAGGGAGGGAGCATGTGCAATTGAATGATATTTTGAAACTCCTGCTTTTGGTGCTCATTGGTGATCCTCAAAATGTTCAAAACATCTTGTAGCTGGGATGTCTCCTGAAGCTGTCTCTATATCAAGGAGGGAGCTGGAGACTGTGGTTAGGTGGTATGGACAAGTGTGGTTAGTGGGCTTGTCCAATCTCTATGTGTACTACATGGAGGACTTAATTTGCAAGAAAGCTGCTGATGATTCAGACCCAGGAAGACAATGCCAGTTGGCATGGCAATACAAAGTTGCTTAATACAGTTTATGACCCCAAGTTCAAGACTGGAATTACTTCAAGCAGCAATAAGAGTGAGCTTCAAAGTCAAAGCTGAGACAGGTCAGTACACGGACATAAACCAAAGGAAGTCGCAAACCCATGAATGATTGGGAAGGGATGAAGACAGTTAAGAACCTTTTTTGCTGACGTGGGAGGAAGGCATTTAAAGATGTAGTTACAGCTTTGAAATTTTTTAAAAAGGAAAGTTGTTTAAAATCTTTCTAGTTTCCTTCACATAAAGCTTTTAGGAGAGAAGATAGAGGGTTATCTTTTGTGTACACATATACCATACTTATGTTGTCTCCAGAGTTTCAGTGTTTGAAGCATCATAATCCACCTCAGTTGGATTTGTGCAGTAATATAATATTGCCTTCGAATATTGATGCATGATGCATCTTTGCCTTGTGTTCTCCAGTGAATCTAATTCACTGTCAACCTTATTTTCGTTTCGTGTCTGCTTATCCATATGGATTATCAGAAAATAAATATATGTCATGTAATCTCTTGCATGGCTTGACTTCATGGTCTTTTTGTGACATACTTTCTATTTCTTGTCGAAATCATGATTCTGTTTTTCTATTTCTTTGAGCTGCATGCATGATTCTTAGGACATGAAATTCACTCTTGTGCTCGTGAAATGTACTGCACGTTCTGTTCCATTCTATACGCATATGGAAGTTTCTCAGGTGTGTTATTATGTGCATAAATGTAAAAGATAAAGCACGTACTCAATTTACATTCCATGTACATGTAAGATGTTTGTAATGGTTTATCAGGAGCAGACTGCTA
>MU260071.1:57500-90000 GCA_020310875.1 Ceratopteris richardii
GCAATAGATTTAAACGATTTAAGCTTTTCTCATCTACGAATGGCGATAGCTTTCAGAGATTGCTTCTCAAGGAGCAACAAAAGTATATAATGAGGGTCAAGGGTCATTGTTTGATAAATAAGCTTCAAGGATCTAGGATTGGAGGTCAGATCTCTACAAGGAGGTCTACACTCTTGGAGGAGATCTTAGAGGTGATCAAGGAGGAGATTCTCTACTTGGAGGAAGTGTTCCCCTACGCTTGGAGGAGTTGTGCTCTACATCTGGAGGAGTTCGTGTGAGCAACATATTGTGAGTCTTAAGTCTACATCTGTCCCCATTTGTTCATTTAATACTTTCATATTTATTCATATTCTCCATATTCTCACACACACACACACTCTTCATACGTCTTAGGCACACGATTTCTTGTATTTAGTTCCTACTTCTGTCTAGATTCATATCTTGTTAGTTTGCATCATATTCACACATTATAATTTGACATTGGAATATGAAATTAGTGTAGGTGAGAATCCTAACTTACTGTACACTTTGTAAATCTTGTTTATTCTCTCTTTATCTCTCACTCATTTTCTTTGTGAGTCTTAAGGTGTGTATGCTAAAGTTCAAATGTTGGAAGATCGTGTAAACCTGTGATTAATTGTTATTGTGGCCCACCCCACTTCCAACATTTGGTATCATAGAGTACTTGACATACACCCTTAACATGATGAGTGATTATAGACTTGAGAATGAAGCAAGGTAGTTTTGGAACGTGTTCCAAACGTGTTTGGAACGTACGGCACGTTCCGTACGGAACGTGCGTTCCAAAAAACGTTTTGAACATGTTCCAATTAAAAAAAAAATCCCTTCTTTTTTCATGCTCTCAACTTATGGATTTTAACCTTTGGCAATTGTAAAACCTTCCCTATGGGGTACTAGCCTTAATCATTATTGATTTTGAAGTTTTAGCCTACTTTCATTAATACAACTTGCTTTCCTCATTCAAGCTAGTAAGTCTTGTGCAACTATGATGCATACATATGACACGCATTGCATATGCCATATATATAATATGACACAATAGCATATACATATAATATGATACAATGCTATATTATTGTATGACACATGGCATATATAATATGACACACATTGCATATATGAATAATGACACACATTGCACACACATGCATATATGGATAAGGGCACATACATATATGTATCTTTGAATGTTGATATTATATATATATATATATATATATATATATATATATATATATATATATATATATATATATATATATATATATATATATATATATATATATATATATATATATATATATATATATATATATATATATATATATATATATATATATATATATATATATATATATATATATATATAAGGTAACGTTCCATACCGTTCCATATCTTGACGTTTGGTAAGGCACCACGTTCCGTACGCGTGCCGTACGAAACGTTCCGTACCACCTTGGAATGAAGACAAGCTTGAACGAATGACTAATTATCCAATGTGGAGTTTTATGATGATGAATCTATATGTATCTAAGGACTTGTGGAATATTGTTAACGACACTTATCCAAGATGAAGACAAGTCGGAGAAGAGGCTACTTCATCTTCTAGAAGACCCCCTATTCCTATTTATGCTCAACAGGAGCTTAGTGAAGAAGAAGGAACCACTTCAACATCAGGGGTGGTACTACTATCATATTATTTCCTACGGAAGAGCAATCCACGTGGGATTCAAGGGATGCACTAGCACTTTCATATATTGCTATGGGAGTCAAGAGGCAAATTATACACCATATCAGGTCTTACAAAACCTCTTGTCAGGCTTTGTTGGATTTAGAGAATATTTATTAGAGCAGAAACCATGCTACGAAAGCTAATCTAAGGAGACAGCTAGCCAACACAAGGATTAAAGTTGGTGAATCAGTTGAGTCACATATTTTGAAGCTCAAAGATTTACGAGATGAGTTACTCAATGTTGGAGTCAAAGTTTCAAACGAAGAGATGGTAAATACACTTCTAAACTCACTTCCATCCTCATATTGTGTTTTTGTTACTTCTTTATCTCTCTCTACAAGAGATAGAGAACTTTTGTTTGAAGAGTTACAGTTCCTGTTACTTCAAGATGAAGATCAACAAACAGGTATGGAAGAGAATGATGAAGCCATGTTATCATCGCGAAGGGAAAGAAGAAGAAGGAGACAAAAAAAGAGAAGAAGAGTCAACAATCAAAGAAGGAAAGGAATTCTTCTAATCCTAAGTTTTCCAGCCCTACCCTTAATGCTTCCGTTAGACTCAAAGAAAAGTCTTCTACTACATGTGATTCAAAGAAAGGAGTATGCCATTACTGTAAGGAACCATGTCATTACATAGCAGAATGCAAACCAAGGATTTTTTATGAGAAGAAGAAAGCATCGGGTAATAGTGTTGAAGATGATCCAAAACCTAAATCTTCAAAGGTATATTCATATGTATTTATTACTATTAAAGAAGTAACTTTTGATTAGGAAGCATTAAATGCAATCTATGATAATCCTTGGATTTTTTATTATGGAACTACTAATAGAAAGTTCCCCTCCCCCCCCCCCCCCCCCCCCCCCCCCCCCCCCCCCTTCCCCTTCCTTCTTCTAGTTCTTCAAGTAGAGTGACCATTGCAAATGGTAATGAATTGGATGTTGTAGGTGTTGGAGAAGTGAACCTAAAGTCAAGAGTAGGTGGAGATTTCACAATTTCCAATGTTCTTTTTGTTGTAGACATGAAGAAGAATTTGCTCTCTATCTCTACTTTCTTGTTAGATGGCTATAAAGTTATTTTTAAGAACGATTCATGTCAGATCCTCTCACCGATGAGGAGCATTGTCTACTTCAAGGTGAAAAGAGAAGTGGCATGTTTGTATCGTCCAAAATAAATCATGCTAATGTTGATAGGTCTACTACACCTTAGGAGAACATGAAATTATGGCATGCTAGATTTGTTCATATCAGCTACAATACTCTCAAACATATCAAAGATCAGGGTATGGTGGAGAGTCTGCCTACTTTTGCTTTACAAGATGATGCAGAGACATGTGAAGGATGTCTTGAAGGAAAGCTTCACTAACTTCCTTTCAAGAAGCATGGATACATCACGGCCACAAGGAAGTTGCAGACCATACATTCAGATATGAATGGTCTGATGAGAATAGATTCTATTCAAGGTTTTAGGTACTTTGTTACGTTTGTTGATGATTTCTCAATATATTTGTGGATTTACGGTCTTAAAGTGAAGTAAGAGGTTTTTCCTACTTTTAAGAAGTTCTTATCTATGGTTGAAAATGAAACTCAGTCAAAGATCCAGATTTTGAGAAGTGTTAGAGGAGAGTACATATCAAAAGACTTTACGTCGTTTCTCGAAGACAAAGGTATCTCTCATCAACTCACTATTGCTTACATGCCAAAACAAAATGGTATTGCAGAGAGAAAGAATAGGATACTTGTTGAGATGATGCAAAGTATGATGTCATCCAAAAAGCTTTCTCCCAAGTTTTGGTTTGATGTAGTACATACAGCTAATCATATTCTGAACAGGTCTTCCATAAAAGCTAAAAAGATTATCACACCTTATGAAACTTATTATAAAAACAAGCCCAATGGGAGTTAGTTAAAAAATATTGGGTTCCCCAGTTTATGTTCACATTGAGAAGAAGGATCGTGGTAAGCTTTATGTAAAAGCCATTAAAGCCATCTTTGTTAGTTATGCAATTGAAACCAAAGGATACGGATTTTACGTCCTAGATAGAGATGATATCCTACTCTCATGCAATGCATATATTGTGAAAAGTCAGATTTATGATAAGAAGGAAGAGATTCCAAAATTCATAAAAGAAGATGATTGCTTTTTTTAGAAGGAATTTGGATTCTTACATTCAGCCACTAAAAATTCCCATTTCATACAAGCAGAAACCTTGAGTGAAAGCACATGCTTAATTAGAGATTGCACCTTAGACTTGAACAACAGAGTTTGCATCCAAGAGTTATTAACTCTCAACGGGATTCTTGGCAAGCTAGATGGGACACACAAATTCCAACCAACTTCTTTGAGGGATACCAACAAAGGGTTATGATCCGAGAGAAGCATTGTAGCATCCACCCACATTTTGGATTCTGCACTCAAAGCAGGCACATGAGAATAATAACATCTGTCTAATCTTCTCATGGCTTTCTTATGTGATCTCGAATGATAAGTATAACGGAGGGTATGCCCTCCAATATAACCCCACAGGTCCTTACACATGAACATATCTAAAATTTCGTTCCATACCATATTTTCTTGCGAGGAAATCACAGATGAGGCAGGTGTAAAATCCATTTCAGAATCCACCATATTGAAATCCCCACGTAACAAAATGCGAGCATCCCCCCAAATTTGAAGGTGCATGCAATGTTGAATAGCCAATGAGAGATCTTTCCACGTCTTGACTCTATCAGTAGGAGGGTTTAGAGCATAAACATTAATGCAGATATAAGATATATCCTGCAACTTACAATGCGACATAATAAACCTACCCTGGGGATCATCAAATAAAACCGTGAAATTCACACTGTCTCTAACAATCAATAGGCATCTTGAATATTTATTTTTTATGCCATTGTATTGCAATTGGAAATCTTTTGTATGCAAAAGCATTCCTGCATGATCATGCTTCTTATGTTCATGTATCGCTACTACGTCAAGTTGATTTTTAACAATCCATCTCCATAATCTAATCCATTTTCCATCTTGACCCAAACCTGGAATATTCCATGTAGCTAATTTCATGATATCAACGGTGCATTAATAGAAGAATCTGCATGAGCCAATGCAGGTGCCAAGTCCTGCAACACAATATCCATGTTGTCATAATACTCTGTTAAATAGTCACCGGTTTGAGGTGCAAAATTAGCCTCATCCATATGAGAAGTTGAATATTGAATTTAGGAGGCATAGCAGCCTGATGAATAACTTTCTGCTTCCCAAATATTTTCTCTTCTGGGACCAAAATTTTGCTCCCCCGATAAGTGGGAATTAGGTTGACCCTGTCAGATTTTAGAGAAGGGCAATTTTTGGAGTAATGAACTAAATTGCCACAATGAAAGCAAGATCCAACCATATTGCCCCATTTCAAGTATATGACAATGCTTCCCACATTAGGCACATTTATGCCAAGTGTTTTGGGAAAGGGCCTCGACGTATTCCATAATACACAAACTCTATTTTTATTGGGAGCAGAGATAGATGGTGTATATAGAACCTTGCCTAACGCTTTGGCCACATGTCCAATGCTTGCCCATACAAGACATTTATACAAAAACTCTTCCTTCATTGCCTTAACTGGTTTCCAGGGAAACACATGGGCCACTAAGCCACATAGAAACAGAGTCTGCTGCTCCAGTAACTGCACCTTAACATTGTTGTCATTGAAAATGACCTCAAACAGACCATGACTAGAATAAAATACTTTACCAACCACATCTTTTCCTACGTTTGCATTATTTGCACATGCCACATCCATTGCCAAAGGTATACGACCAATAAAAAACAACAATCCATTTTCATGGAACATGAGGGTCAACTCCCGAATCAAAGCGGGATCAATATCCACCTTTAAGTCTCCTTTCACATTCTCATCATGACTGAGAGTGTTTTCCATTATACATTTTAATTTATCAATGTCCATTTGTTTTGACACGGGAGTTTGAGGGATAACCACCTCATCTTCAATATCTTGCTGCACTCAAACATTAGCTACTGGCACAATAGCTTGCATTTCCATAGAAGAATTCATGCTTAATCCGAGAAGCAATTCAGTTGCCGGCACCACTTACTATATTTTACCACTGTATGTCCACACTCTACAGAGGATATCCCTGTCGAACTTTTGACCAGAGCTACACTCGCAATCTTATTCGGTGAATTGAAGAAATCCCCAACCTTCGAATGCAAAGAGGAGCCCTAAGTGTCGATCCGCTACTCTAATCAATGGACACACTGACTCGAACCCTAGAGAAGCCCAAATGTGCAGATGACGAAAACCCTAGATAATCCCGAATTGCTGCTGTACTTGATTCAGACTTTGACGCCAACCCTAGAAAAAACCCAAATGTGCAAACTGAGCGGCACGAACCCTAACAGAAATATGTACAAACGAATTTGGCCGACGAGCACTTCCAAAACTCTGACGGAGACGACCCTATACAATTCAACATTCACAGTACATTCACAATTATGTTTGTACTAAGTAGTCATATCAATTATCATAGAAGAGTACCCTTGGCTTTGAAGGGCCAAGGCCAAGTGGAAAGGATGAACCTTTTATCCAAGCTTTGTAAGTGCATTAGAAGGAAAACATGGAAAATCCAAAATATCTAGGTATCTCAAGGTGATAAAGCCCATAAAGAAAATCATTAACAAATGTACTTATATAGCTTTCTCTGTCTTCCTCAGTTTTTTATTCATGTATTGGACAATTTGAACATGATTTTAAATAGTTTCTTATCCCTCTTAAGCAAAATATAATTTTGAGTATTTTTGGACTACCAAACAAATATGCATGCAAAGCAACGCGTTGCGAATCGTTCGCAACGCGTTGCGATGCAACTATGATATATATATATATATATATATATGTATATATATATATATATGTATATATATATATATATATATATATATATATATATATATATATATATATATATATATATATATATATATATATATATATAGTTGGCCAGGTACGATCCGTACAACAGGTATGGTACGTAATAGTACCATGTCAGGTACGCACTAATCATGAGGTACGAATCCGTACGATATTAGTACAAATTTATTTTTTTTTAATTCATCTTTTCATGTACATGGGAGTGTACACATATGAAGGGTACTTTTTGCCATGAATATGCATAATATGGTATCTATGCATGAAGATAATTGTTCTCTAACTAGCATAGCTGCAAAACCAATGTATTTTCTTGATAAATTCAAGTCAAAATGGAAAATAAAAATTTTGGTACCAATTGGTACGAATACGTACTAGTACGTACAGTACGAGAGGTGCGTACGAATCTACTCATACTGGTACGAGTATCAACTATGGTATGTATTTATGTATGTATGTATGTATTTATGTATGTGTATGTATGTATGTATGTATGTATGTATGTATGTATGTATGTATGTATGTATGTATGTATGTATGTATGTATGTATGTATGTATGTATGTATGTATGTATGTATGTATGTATGTATGTATGTATGTATGTATGTATGTATGTATGTATGTATGTATGTATGTATGTATGTATGTATGTATGTATGTATGTATGTATGTATATATATATATATATATATATATATATATATATATATATGCATACATACATACATACATACATACACACACATATATATATATATTATATATATATATATATATATATATATATATATATATATATATATATATATATATATATATATATATATATATATATATATATATATATATATATATATTGGTGGAAAATCTCCCTTTATTGAATTAGAAAAACAATGTACAAGTGGCCGAGGAGGGAGAAAGATCTCCCTTTTCCCCTCCGCCCCATATGATGTAACTACAAACAAGCCCTAATGCACTATTTTCATACATACAAGTGCAAATCTCCCGCAACTACATTAACGGCCACACACACAAGTGTGTCCAATGAAGGAATCAAATAGTCTAGAAGAAGGAAGCGAACGCTGTTCTGTCTTCATTAGGCATGACGTCGATTTCACGACGCAATGTAAGCTTGCATAAAGTCCATGAAAAGCTTGGGACATAGCCTTTGTTTTGAAATAACTTTTTGTTTCTAAACATCCAAATATTCCAAAGGAGCAGTGAGATGCATCTCTTTCTATCCCAGTCCAGTACTTTGTCTCCTGAGCCTAGCAAGACGAACGTGCTTCCAATTTTAGAGGGTCTCACATCCTAGATAGGAAACAAGGAAAGTTTATTCCACCATCTTTGACTGAACAAGCAAGTCCAGAAAACATGACGCATGCTCTCGTCATAAGAAGCGCAATGGGGACATCGAACACCTCGCAACCCATGTCTGGAGAGAAAAGCTCCCAAAGTGAAATGACCTGTGAAAATCCTCCACATAAATATTTTCATCCTGAACGTGAGAGAAGATCCCCAAAGATGCGAAAATTTGGCATGCCACCATGAGGGGGCTTTTTCAAGTTTCCAATGCGCATTACATTGAAGAGTAATATCATCGAAAGGAAAAAGCGAAGGATAGAAGGTATTCGCTTTGCCAATCCACCATCTAGTATGCTTCGCCAATAGCCAATCTCGCCATGGATCATAGAAATCAATGGAGAGAGGAACTTGATATTCTTGTAGAAAAAGGGCAATTTGAATCCACTTGGATCGATAGGCCGATCCCACTGCATAGGTTCTGCGAATAGCTGGAAAAGATAAAATTCCCCACTTGGAATCATAACATTTTGCAATAGAATCAATCCCCTTGTTATTGAAGTACCGTGCAGCTGCCCCCAAAGAGAATGCCAAGGGTGGAGTTGTTAAGAATGACCAATAAGGCGACAACGAGGCAAAGGAATTTCCAACGTAACGTTGCCGCCCATTCCATTTCAACGTAGATCCAAGTTGTTTGAAGCTATGGAGCAAAATATTCAAGGTGTACGAGGAGGCACGTACTGGAGCATGGGAAAAAAACTTATTCCATACATCCAATTTCCAGTTTCCTTTATAGTATACCACTGCATTCTCCATAAGTTGCCAGAAAATTTCAGTCCACAGAGGCTTAAAAGAAGAAGTAATACGCATAATAAAAGCCGTTCATCGCACCATTATGTGTGCATGAAGATGTAGGATTCCAAGGCCACCCCTAGACTTGGGCTGACACACATACCTCCAGGCTGAAAGCACCAATGCACGATTATGCTTTTTATTCCACAGGAAATCTTTTATCAAACGATCAAAATCTTGAAGATGACACTTTTTCCAATCCAACAATAGCAGATAATACATGAGATAAGGCTGCATAAAAGCTTAGACTATTCTTATTTTGATATGTAAAGGCCATTGTGAAGCTTGCCAAAACTTCATTTTAGCTCTGACTTTACAAAGTACCCAACGTATTTTATCCTTGATGGGAACATTTGTACCCAATGGATACCCAAGATGCCGAAAAACAGTACCAGTATCAACTTTAGGACCATACCAAGGAAGAGATTCAAAGTGCCGCGCAGAAATGTTGATGAGAACCGATTTCCCCATATTAATACAAAGAGAAGAAGCCTCTGAAAAGGGTTCCAAATAGGCAAGAATATTCTTAACATTCTCTACCTCCGCTTTTGCAAAAATGAAAGTGTCATCTGCGAACCCAACTGCAATATGAGAATTCCCAAAGACTGAAATGCCATGAATAAGATTCGAGTTCAATTTAGCTTCCAACAAATAAAACATTGGTGTGGAAGCTAATGCATAAAAAAGAGGACTCAAAGGACATCCCTGACGCACAGAGCGCTCAATAACGAAGGGCGCAGAAAGCCTTCCATTGATCTCCACATGCGATACACCGTCTTGCCCCAAAATGTAAATCAAACGACAAAATTTAAGGCCGAAACCAAGCTTCCTAAGCACCGCCGCAATGAAATCCCTACGTATACGATCGAAAGCTTTCTCAAAGTCAATTTGCATACCAACCAATTCTTGATTCGAGGAAGCAGCATGCTCCATCATCATTTGAGTAAAAAGAATATTATCATAGATCGATCTTTTATGAACGAACCCAATCTGCGAAGGATGAACGATAGTATGGATGATCGGTTTGAGCCTCATAGCAAAAATTTTAGTAAATATTTTATAGATAATATTCATCATTGTAATGGGTCTCCAATCCCCAATCTTTCTGGGTATCTCCACCTTGGGAATAAGCTTAATTTTCCCCTGCTTAAACGAAGAAGGCATCTTCTGACTACTCCAAATCTCATTACATGCTTCCAAGATTAAAGTTTTAAGAGAAGACCAAAAGGCCATGACAAACTCCTTAGTGAGACCATCCAACCCTGGTGCTTTTCCATTCTTAAGAGACTGAAGGGCCATCAGAACTTCTTCTTCAGTTATCGACTTTTCACAATTACCAGCCGTTCGCGAATCAATGATTTTTGGCATATACGCAAGAGATTCCTGAATTGCCGTGAACCAAGCATCAGGAATTGAGAAAGAAGCAGCAAACAACTTTTCAAAGTGTTGTGAGCATGCATGAGCTATAGAGTTCCCATCCTGCAAAATTTGGCCATTAAACTCAAGCAAAGAGATGGCATTGTTTGCACGTTTAGCCCGCAGAAAGTCAAAAAAACATTTTGAATTAGCATGAAGGTCATTGACTTCCATACATCTCGCTCGAACTTCAGAAGACTGAATAGCATTGTTCTCTATTAAGTGCAAGCATTTGTACGCATCACACAACTGAGCATGGTCCCTCTCCGAGAGCAATTGTCTAGAGTCCGCCTTCTCAGTCATTAAGAGAATGAGATGTTCAGCTTCCCCTTTCGCCTTCCTTAATGTGTTAGCCAAATATTTACCACAATCTCTAATCACATCTTGCATGCCCGCCACCAGAAATTCCCATTTCATACACGGCGAAGCCTTTAATGAGAGTACTCTGAGAATCAATTTCTCAACACTAGCTTTAAACATGGAAGTTTGTAACCAAGCAATATTCACCCTCAACGGAATTCTATGAAACTTATTTGGTATGCAAGAGTTCCATTCTACTGCGGAAAGGGATACCAAAAGCGGATTGTGATCAGAAAGCAAAACCGTAGCATCAACCCACATTGTGGACACCGCATTCAATAAAGAAGTATGAGAGTAATAGCATCTATCTGATCTGCTCATAGCTTTCCTATGCGATCTAGAATGAAACGTATAACGAATTGTGTGACCACCAATATATCCCCATAGATCTTTGCAATTCAGAAAGTCCAATACTTCTCTCCAAATAGAGTTCTCCTGCGAAGAAATAAGCGAGGCAGGAGTCTACCATATTGAAATCACCACACAAAAGAATACGAGCATCTATCCATACTTGAAGTGTTGCACAAGAATGAATAACGCGTAACAAATTCTCCCAAGTTCTGACCCTTTCCATTGGAGAGTTAGGAGCATACACATTAATACAAATATATGATATACCCTGCAACATAAGATGAAGAATAAGGAATCTGCCTTGCGAGTCGTCAAACAATACCTGAAAAGGAATATCCTTCCTAACAATGAAAAGACATCCAGAGTATTTATTCTTGATCCCATTATAACACAAGTGAAAATCTCTTGTATCAATATGCATTCCAGCATGATCATGTTTTTTATGTTCTTGAATTGCCACCAAATCAAGCTGATGCCTAATAATCCATCTCCACAATCTTGTCCACTTCCCATACTGCCCTAGCCCCTGAATATTCCACGTTGCTAATTTCATGAGACCGGGGGATCTGCATGAGAATAATCCATTTGAGCCAATGCTGGAGCTAAATCCTGCAAAACAATATCCATATTCTCGTAATACTCTTCTATATGATCATCAGAATGTGGCGCCAAGTTAGCTTCATCGGCAGGAGAAGCTGAGTACCCAGATTGGAACTTACTTCGTTTACCCCGAAGCAAAGCTTTTTCGTAAGATACCGGAGTAAACCCATCGTCATCAACAAGTCTCTTACCTGCATCTTCTCCTCTCTTCCTAGAGTCATCTTTACTAGCACCCTCTCCTTCTCTTCTCTTGTAAACATTGAGCTTCATTGGGGTGATAGGAGCTGCAGGAAGCATATGCTTCTCCATCACCACTTCTTTTCCTTTACTGGCAGCATGTTGAGCTGCCACAAGCCTAGAAGCATGCACATTAGGAGTCGGAGGAAGATTTCTTTGCTTTCCAAAAACTTGTTCCTCAGGAACCAAGATTTTGCTCCCAGGACAAGTGGGTATGAAATTAACTTCTGACTTAAGAGTAGGACAATTTTTGGAATAATGCCCTAAATTGCCACAATGAAAACATGAGCCAGCCATATTTCCCCATTTTAAATAAATTACAATTCTACCAACATTAGGAACATTGATACCAAGAGTTTTGGGAAATGGTCTGGAAGTAATCCAGAGAACACAAACCCTGTTCTTGTTTGGTGCTGAAATGGACGGAGTATATAACAATTTACCCAAAACTTTGGCCACATGTCCAATACTACTCCACAAAAAAGATGGCATATCCACCAATTCCACCCATACAGGACATTTGTACAAGAGTTCTTCCTTCATTGCCTTCACCGGCTTCCAAGGAAAAACATGCGCCATTAGACCACATAGGAAAACTGTCTGTTGTGCCAGAAATTGGGATTTGACATCATTGTCATTGAAGATCACCTCAAACAAACCATGCCCCGAGTAGAAAACTTTATCCACCACATCCTTGCCTACATTGGAATTAATAGCATAAGCTACATCCACTGCCAGTGGTATACAAGCCGTGAAAAATAATAACAAACCCTTCTCGTGAAACATAAGAGCTGACTCCCAAATCAAAGAGGGATCAACAAGAACTCATAAATCACCCTGAACATTGTCATCCAATGTTAAGGCATCTTCCATCATAAGTTTCAACTTACCAATATCTAATTCATTATGTAAAGGGGTTTGGGGCCCTTGATCACGATTTTGTGAATCATTTAGCACAGCAGCAGGGCCTTGAACAGTGGAAGACGATGCCATCTTGACAATGTCTCCAAAAACACTTGCTCTCTGAAAACCCTGCTTCAAAAAACCTCCTGAGTCCAAAGCGGAAACCCGAGGACTGTGAAACTCGAAACTGTTAGCGCAGGTCGAACCCCAGCAAACCCGTCTCCCGAATCAAAATCCTAGAAATCTGACTCTTAAAGGACCTGCAAACCCTAAATGATACGAAATTTACAATCGCGAACCCTAGAACTTGAAAACCTGGTCGCTGTACACTCTCAGAGGATGAGCCCAACTCGAAATTCTCCTATATATATATATATATATATATATATATATATATATATATATATATATATATATATATATATATATATATGTGTGTGTGTGTGTGTGTGTGTATATGTGTGTGTATCTATCTATCTATCTCTCTCATATACACACACACATATATATATATATATATATATATATACATATATATATATATATATATATATATATATATATATATATATATATATATATATATATATATATATATATATGTATATATATATATATATATATATATATATGTATATATATATATATATGTATATATATATATATATATATATATGTATATATATATATATATATATATATATATATATATATATATATATATATATATATATATATACATATATATATATATATATATATATATTGGGAAATCTTACTTTATAACATGGAAGAAAAATGATATACAAGAACGTGAGGGGAGATAGTACTCTCCCTGTTCCCCAAAATGAGATCTATGCTACTGATATCAATACGTTAAAGCCACCTAGATAATATAGTCAACAACCTACAAAATATCGTAAAGAAGACATGCAATTCAAGACTGCACACCACAAAGGGATCAAAGCGCATCTAAGAGCGATGCGTGCTGTTTTGTCCTCAACAGGCATAACATCTATGTCAAGGTGCATTCTGATTTTGCATGAACTCGAGGAGAAGTTTGGATCATAGCCTTTATTACAGAATAATTTCTTGTTTCTAAAAGTCCATATATTCCAAAGCAATAAAAAGATACATCTCTTTCTCATCCAATCCCAGCATTTATTATCTGAAAGAAACTGGAAAAAAGTAGTACTGAACTTGGAGGGCCGAGCATCCCATATAGGAAATAGAAGGAAATTGTTCCAGCATCTTTGAATACATGAACATGCCCAAAATGCATGACGCATAGACTCTGCATAAGAAGCACAATGTGGACATTGTACTCCTTTTAACCCATGCTTAGAGAGGAAGGCCCCCAAAGTGAAATGGCCGACCAAAATTCTTCACATGAAAATCTTCATCTTAAAGGTGAAGGATGATTCCCAAATAGTGCAAAACTTGGCATGCCACCAATCGCGGATTTATTTAGCTTCCAACGCTCGTTACATTGAAGAGCAATACCATCTGAACGGACGATCGAAGCATAAAATGTGCTAGCTTTCCCATTCCACCACCTCGTGTGTTTCGCCAAGAGCCAATCATGCCAGGGATCCAATGCATCAATAGAAAGTGGAATTTGATGCCGCTGTAGAAAAAGAACTATTTGAATCCATTTAGACCTATAGGCCGGCCCTACCGCATAAGATCTTCGGACGACAGGAAAAGACAGAGGCTCCCATTTGGCATCATAACATTTTGCAATGGAGTCGACTCCCTTATTATTAAAGTACCGAGCCGCCGCACCTAAAGAATATGCCAATGGAGGATTTGATAAGAAGGACCAATATGGAGATAATGACGCAAACGAGTTCCCCACATAACGTTGCCTTCCATTCCACTTCAAACATGTAGCAATCTGCTTAAAACTCTGAAGCAATACATGTAACGTAGACGAAGTAGTTTGTAGTGGAGCGTGAGAAAAAAACTTCTTCCAAACATCTAGGTTCTACCTTCCCTTATAATACACCACTGCATTCTCTATAAACCTCCAAAATGCATCTAACCAAAGGGGTTTATAAGAGGAGGTAATACGCATAATAAAAGCTGTCCGCCTAGCCATTGTATGAGAACAAAGATCCAAAATACCAAGGCCACCTCTGTCTTTAGGTTGACATACAAAATCCCAAGCTGAAATCACCAATGCACGGTTGTGGTTTTTATCCCACAAGAAGCTCTTTACCAAGGAATCAATAGCATGAAGATGACACCTCTTCCAATCCAGAAGCAGAAGATAATACATAACATATGGCTGCAGAAAAGCTTGTACTATCCTTATCCTGGCATGTAGCGGCCACTATGAGGAATGCCATAACTCCATTTTACATTTACTTCTACGAAATACCCACTGTATTTTTTTATTAGTGGAAACATTCACTCCCAACGGGTACCCCAAATGTTTGAAAAACCATACCTCTATCAATTTTAGGTCCCTACCAAGGTATAGATTCAAAATGCCGCGCAAACACATTAATGAGTGCCGATTTTCGCATATTAATATGCAGAGAAGACTCCTCCGAAAAGGAAGTCAAAGAACCAAGTATGTTTCGAATATTAGACTCATCTGCTTTTGCAAAAATAAACGTATCATCAGCGAATCCAACTGCAATCTGTTGACTCCCATATAATGAAATACCATGAATATACTTGGCATTCATTTTAGCTTCTAGCAAATAAAACATAGGTGTGGACGCTAAAGCATAGAGGAGAGGGCTCAATGGACATCCTTGACGTACGGAACGTTCAATTAAGAAGGGAGCAGAAAGCCTTCCATTAATCTCCACCTGAGAAGCACTATCTTGAGCGAAGATATAAATCAGGCGAGAGAATTATATCCCAAATCCAAGCTTCTTAAGAACTACCGCAATGAAGTCCCATCGTATGCGATCAAAAGCTTTTTCAAAATCAATTTGCATACCAACCATTTCTTGATTAGAAACAATAGCGTGCTCCATCATCATTTGGGTAAGGAAAATGTTGTCATAAATTGATCTTTTATGAATAAACCCAATTTGGGAGGGATGAACCACATTGTTAATAAATGATTTCAGTCTCATGGCAAAGATTTTGGCAAATATTTTATAGATAATACTCATCATCGTAATAGGTTTCCAATCCCCCATCTACTTAGGGACATCCACTTTGGGAATAAGTTTGATTTTCCCGAGCTTAAATGAATAAGGCATCTTTTGATCCCTCCATACTTCATTACATACATCCAAAATCAACATTTTGAGAGAAGACCAAAATGATAAGATAAATTCCTTGGTGAGGCCATCCATACCATGTGCTTTACCATTTTTAAGGGAAGCAAGGGCAAGGAAAACTTCCTCTTCAGTTATATATTTTTCACATACATCAGCTGCCCTGGAATCAAGAACATGCGGAGTATGAGCTAGGGACTCTTGAAAGGAAGAAAACCATGCATCATCCATTGCATCCGAGGCAGCAAAAAGTTTACCAAAGTGTTGAGTACATGCATCAGCTATAGAATTCCCATCACGAAGAGTTTGGCCATCAAACTCTGGCAGAGAAATAGCACTTTTATCACGTTTAGTACGCAGGAAGTCAAAAAAACATTCAGAATTAGCATGAAGATCATTAACTTCTGTACATCTAGCTTTAACTTTAGAAGACTGAATAGCATTGCTTTAAATTAAATGTAAACATCTATAAACATCACAAAGCCGAGCATATTCATTCTCAGAAAGCAAGTCTCCAAAATCCACCTTTTCAGACATTAAGACAATAAGATGCTCAGCTCCAACTCTAGCCGTCCTCAGTATATTGGCAAAGTACTTTCCACACTCCCTAATTACATCCTGCATATGCGATACCAAAAATTCCCATTTCATACATGCCGAGGATTTCAATGCAAGCACTTGCTAAATCAGCTTCTCAACCTTAGCTCTAAAAAGAGACGTTTGAAGCCAAGAGTGATTCAACCTCAAGGGGCTTCTGCAAACTTATCTGGAATGCTTGATTTCCAATCCGATTCACAAAGAGAAATTACAATAGGGTTATGATCAGAAAGAAGCATTGTAGCATCAACCCACATAGTGGAAGTGGCATTTAAAGTCGAAACATGAGAATAATAACATCTATCTAACCTATTCATTGCTTTTTTATGTGATCTGGAATGAAAAGTGTGTGTCCTCCAATATACTCCCATAAGTCATTACAATTCAACACCTCCAAAATTTGAGTCCAAATAGGGATTTCTTGTGAGGATTTCAAGGATGAAGTAGTTGTTCAGTCAATATTTACATCTACCATATTGAAATCACCACACATTAGAATACGAGCATTTCTCCAAACTTGAAGCCTTGCACATAAATGAATAGCATGCAGCAAATTGCTCCAAGTCTTAACTCTCTCCATCGAGGAATTAGGAGCATAAACATTAATACAATCATAAGATATTTCTTGAACCGAGAAATGAAGAATAAGAAATCTACCCTGAGGATCATCAAACAACACCTTGAAAGCAATATCTGTTTTAATGATGAATAAACAGCCTGAATATTTATCTTTAATGCCATTATATCGCAAGTGGAAATCTTTTGTGTCTAAAAGCATTCCAGCATGATCATGTTTCTTATGCTCTTGGATCGCCACCAAATCCAACTGATTCCTAATAATCCATCGCCACAGTCTCGTCCACTTTCCGTATTGCCCTAAACCTTGCATATTCCATGATGCAATTTTCATGGCAACGGTGGAGTAGCATGAGAAGAATCCATGTGAGTCAGAGCCGGAGCCAGATCTTGCAACAAGATGTCCATATTATCATAATATTCTATCATATAATCATCCGAGTGGGGAGCAAAGTTAGCATCACCCGTAGGAGAAGCAGAATAACCAGATTGAAACTTGCTTCGTTTACCCCGAAGCAAAGCTTTTTTATAACTAATTGGGGTAAACCCTTCATTATCAACAACTCTCTTTGTTACTCCTCCATCCCTTACAGAAGCATCTTTGCTCATACCCTCTCCCTCCCTCCTTTTATATACATTAAGTTTCACCAGGGTAATAGGGGCTGTAGAATGCATTTGCTTCTCAAGCACTGTTTCTTTTCCATCACTATTAACAACTTGGGCTGTCAAAGGCATGGAAGCCCCCACATTACGAGCGTGCGGAATAGAAGGCACAGTCCTCTGTCTTAAAAATACTTGTTCCTCAGGAACTAAAATTTTGCTGCCAGGACAAGTGGGAATGAGATTTACTCCTTCTGACTTTAAAGTAGGACAATTTTTGGAATAATGGCCTAAGTTACGAGAATGCAAACAAGACCCAGCCATACTCCTCCACTTTAGGTAAATAACAATCTTTCCCACATTTGGAACGTTAATACCAAGTGTTTTGGGAAATGGTCTCAAAGTATTCCAAAGAAGACAAACCCTATTTTGGGAATGAGATTTACTCCTTCTGACTTTAAAGTAGGACAATTTTTGGAATAATGGCCTAAGTTACCACAATGCAAACAAGACCAGCCATACTCCTCCACTTTAGGTAAATAACAATCTTTCCCACATTTGGAACGTTAATACCAAGTGTTTTGGGAAATGGTCTCGAAGTATTCCAAAGAAGACAAACCCTATTTTTATTGGGTGCAGAAATAGAGCGAGTATACAGCAATTTGCCCAGCACTTTAGCTACATGCCCAATATTACTCCACAAGAAGGATGGAAGATCTATGAGTTCCACCCAAACAGGGCATTTATACAAGAGTTCTTCTTTCATAGCCTTCACCGGCTTCCATGGAAAAACATATGCCATTAAACCACATAAAAAAAATTGTCTGCTGCTCGAGAAATTGCGATTTCACGGTGTTGTCATTAAAAATGACCTCAAAAAGACCATGCCCGGAGTAAAAGACTTTATTGACTACTTCCTTTTCCACACTTGCATTGATGGCATGGGCAACATCCATTGCCAGTGGTATACGCGCTTTGAAAAACAGAAGAAGGCCCCTTTCATGAAACATCATAGTTGATTCCCAAATTAGGGACGGATCAACATCAACTTTCACATCTCCTTGCACGTCCTCATCAAAGGTTAATGCATCTTGCATCATTTGTTTTAGCTTATTAACATCCACATCATTTTGCACTGGTGTCTGTGGGATAACATCTGTTTCTTGTGAAGAGTTCACAAGAGGAGCGAGACAATGCCATGACCTGCTATAAGAAACTGAACTCCAAAATAGCTCTGATATTTTTTTTTCAGCACCAAGGTCCAAAACCCTAAAGCACTGATTGTACCAAAACCCTAAAATGCTTCCGCTAATTCCAGCCCTGTTATCCCAAATCGAGCAGAGAATCGGTTGAAGTCGACAGCAGTGCCTCCAACAGAACCTGCTCGCACAGACAAAAACGTGACGAAATTCGAAAAAACCCTGATGCGAACCCTAAGAAAACCCTGCTGCGAACCCTAATTGGAGGTATTTACACAGTCTGCAGAGAAACACTGAGCACGACGAGCACACACCATATAGTGCGAACCCTAAGAAAACCCTGCTGCGAACCCTAATTGGAGGTATTTACACAGTCTGCAGAGAAACACTGAGCACGACGAGCACACACCATATGGTGTGTGCTCGTCGTGATGTGTGCTCGTCGTGCTCAGTGTTTCTCTGCAGACTGTGTAAATACCTCCAATTAGGGTTCGCAGCAGGGTTTTCTTAGGGTTCGCACTATGATATATATATATATATATATATATATATATATATATATATATATATATATATATATATATATATATATATATATATATATATATATATATATATATATATGTATATATATATCATAGTGCCTTGAAACGGTTCGGCTGTTTCTGGGCCCAACTTTTCCAGAATTTTTTTTTAAGCCTTTTGGCCAAGTTTGCTTAGCATTATCATTTCAGAGACTGCCCAGTGCTGCCTGCTTGAACTCCTCAGTCCTGCCGCCACAGAGAGAGAGAGAGAGAGAGAGAGAGAGAGAGAGAGAGAGAGAGAGAGAGAGAGAGAGAGAGAGAGAGAGAGAGAGAGAGAGAGAGAGAGAGAGAGAGAGAGAGAGAGAGAGAGAGATGTTAATATATTTCGGTAGTGATGTGTGTGAATACACTTAGGACAACTGGGGCACTTTTTTTCCTCTTTAGCAGTTTTTCTCATGGCTTGTATATGCGCCTTTAACCCTAACAGGTCACTTATGTGTGTACATTTAGTTGGTAATTCATTCAATGTTGTGTTGTGCTCCAAGCTTCTTCTTCTTCCTTGTGTTGATCGTGTGCTTCCGCAAACCTCAAACTCCAACAATTGGAATCAGAGCAGGTCGCCACTTCATCTAAGGCGTCGTCAACACCCCGTCTCAGAATCACACAAAAACTGTGAGCATGCTTGCACCGATTAGGAGTTCAAAAACAGCGTCCCTTTGTGGCATTGAAATTTTGATTTGAGATCGTTTCTCCCTCTGAAGGCACTATCATAGCACCTTTGCAAGTAATTTTGTCCTTTTGTGCCAAACATATATACATAATACAGGTTTCGGTTCTCAAGGACAAGCGCTTGGAAGTCTGCTACAGGTTTAGCAGAGCTTGACAAGTGGTTCTATTCAACTTTTTGAGATAAAGTTATTTTTTTGCATCATGGTATTTAGTCAGTGGCCATGGCGGAAAACAATGATGTATTCGGTATGTTGGTTGTTGAGGACAAGTTGGATGGTACTAATTACCTGCTATGGGCATATAATATGTGTCATGTATTGGTAGCAAAACGGCTCAAGAATATTGTGCACGGTATCGAAAAATGCCTTGCTACACTTACGAATACGGTTATTGAATGTGTTGCAGATAGCGTTGAATATGACGATCTTCAGATTCTTGTCCGTGTTGCGGTTCCTACTGCAGATGTTGTAGAGCAACTTCATTGGGATGATAGAGATGCTTAGGCACATACATTGATAGTCTTGTCTGTCAAACGTGCCATTATCCCTCACATTCGCTCTTGCAAGACAGCATGGGATGCTTGAGATATACGAGGCAAGAAATGAGGCGTATTGCTTATCTCCAAAATCGATTGGAGACTCAACACATGAATGAAGGAGATTCTGTCGATAGTTTTTTAACAAAGATCAAAGTTTTGAAGGAGTAGTTGACTTGCACATACCATTCTTAATGGTCTTCAAGATTCATATCTGGGTTTTGCTTCTACTTTTCGATTGATGATGAAAGGCAATCCAAATGCCTTAACATTTGAGGAGTTAGTCTTTGTTTTGTTGCACGAAGATGAGTCTAGGCAAAACATGTCCATTATGGGTGTTGCACATCAAGCTTTCTTAGCACTAGTGTTGTACTTGGACACTTTAGTGTCCTTAAAAAGAGATATTATTCAATGAATTTTTAAGATTAATAGAAGAAATCATTCATAAATGTAACTATGCAACATGTAGCATAAGGGTGGAATATTTCTAGAAAAATATAGTTTTCATTAAAGGATATAAAACTTAAGATTTATTCACTAATTTTATGATGCTAATTTCAGTATTGGTGCAGAAATTACAGTGATGTTAGTTAGTGGTGATTTTTCATTGAAATGATGATCTCGCAATTTTCATTGTTTTAAATGCAATAAAATCTCTTACTTTATATATGTAAACATTTTTCTATCCATAATTAGAGATTTTTGATGATTTTTACTAAGTTTACAACGTAAAATTTATCTCATATATACCGTGACAGTGTTATCATCTATGAATTATTTTGCAAAGTGCTGGTATGAATATGAATCATTTTTTATTATCAAAATGCTATTTGGGATTCTTGAAGCTAGAATTATTTTTATGAGAATCTTAGGACTCAAATTTCTATGTCGTTTCTTCATGTTAAACAACACTACTATTTTTTTGTGCTAAGAAAGGTCACTTGATGATTAAATATTGCTTATGCTACATGATCAAAGTTAATTAGGTAGGTTTCTCTATATAAACTAGTTTATAATGTTTATAGAATTATTTGGATTGATATTATATACCTTATATCATTGACAAAAGCTAATTTTTTAGGATGAATTTTTATTCTTTGCAGAGTGGAATATGGCTATTCAATTAAATATTGAGATTGTTTGTGTATGTGAGATAGGTATAAAACTTATTGGTTCAAAGACATGTAGCTTATTTGTATGATACTATAAAATGGTTTTTGAAATAAAAAACTAACCATTTTAGTGTTTTTATGCATCAATATCATGTAGAAGGCTCCTATAGTGTATAACTATATAATGAGGACCCTATATTGTAGTAATTTTTTTATTATAAAAATGATTTTTCTAATTCCCAAAAGTTGTCTTAAATAATTATATGACTTTCAATAAACACTAGAAAAATTATTCCAATACAAGGGAAATTTTTTCATGGACATATTTCTTTCTTCTCATATATAAGTCTTGAAAAAAACAGTTTTTCTTAACCATATTCAATCATTTCTACATTTTGAGTTATCAAAAAAGATTATTTAAAAAAATATATATTTTTTATAGAACCTCTAAGCATAGGTCTTTATGAGGCTTAAGGTTTTTTCAAAATTTTATTTGATTAGTATGTGTGATTTTTTTTTTCAATTTGTTAGAAAAATGGACACTATAGTGTCCTGTTTTGGTACAACACTAGTATTCGCTAGTAAGAAGGACAAAGGTACATGCAGCTCATCTACTAGTAAGCAGAAATTTGCTAATGCTACAGAGTCGAAGAAGGAAGACAAAGATGAGAAAAAAACAGAAAAGCAAAAACTGTTTTGCAAATTCTGTAAAGAAAATGATCATGTCATAAAGAGTTGCCCAAAACTCGTTGCAAAAGAGGCAAAGAAGAAAGAGGCTATAATGGTTGTTGCAGTGGCCTATACACCTAAAATAGAGTCTGCTCATCTTGTGGAGAATGAAGAGGTGTTTACCACTATATGCAGCTATGTCCCATCTTCTCATGAGCAATGTATGTCTCTAGTAGACTCGGATGTTCAGTACTTTGATAGTGGGGGAACCAAACATATTACCCCACAGCGTAGCTTCTTTAGTTCACTTGAGCCTATCCGTATAGGGAATACTCTCATGTGCGCTAACAACTCCCCTTATCCTATAATGGGAGTTGGTAAGATCATTCTGACTACTACTAAATTCTAATGGTAGTTCTTTCACATTATCAGATGCTTTGATTGTGCCAAGGATCAAGAAACATTAGCGAAGATTGGCGTCGTCGTCAAATTGATGATGACAGATACAATGCATGATCTCTCAAATGGCTATGTCATTATTGTTTCTAGCATTTTTATGTCATGGGTTGTATAAGCTCATAGACTATGCAAAATCTGTGAATGATTCAACATAACATGTTGAGTTCAAGATTCTCAGGCTACTTTTGGCATGCACGCTTTGGTCATCTTAATTATGCTAGTTTGCTACGCCTTGAGAAATATGAAATGGTATCCTTTCTTCCCATACTTGAGGCACATTGTAAACATATCTGTGAAGGCTGTATTTTGGGCAAAATGCAACGTTCTTCCTTCCCTAAAGATGGTTCAATTCGAGCTACTCATAAATTGCAGCTTTTCCATAGTGATGTCTGTGGTCCTATGCAGACACCTTCTTTTGGGAACTTCCTTTACTTTGCAACTCTTATTGATGATTTTTCCAGGCATGCATGGGTGTCTCCATTGAAAGCAAAGTCCGAAGTATTAATGCGCTTCAAACAGTTTTTGGTTATGGCTGAAAATATGTCAACATGTAAATTGGGCACCGTCCGTTCTGATCGAGGAGGGAAACACATGTTTCTGGTCTTAATACAATTTTGGCTCAGCGTGAGATAAAACATCAGTATACAGTGTCGCATACACCTCAACAAAATGGAGTTCCAAAAATCAAGAACATGTATCTCATGGAGATGGCAAGGTGTATGGTCAAAAGTCAGGCTTTACCACACACCTTTTGGCTTGAGGCTGCTATGTGTGTAGCATATGTACTTAATAGGTATCGCAATCTATCACTCCATATAAGGCTTGCCATGGTCTCAAGCCATCTGTTGCTCATCTGCGTGTCTTTGGTTGTTTGACATATGCATTAGTGCTTGAAGAACAATGCACGAAGTTGGATGATAAAGCAGTGAAATGTATTTTTCTTGGGTATAGTTTTGAAATCAAAGGCTATCATATCTTTGTGATGAGAATGAACCTGTTTCTTTTGATGAAGCACAAAATTCAGAAAATTGGATGGCTACAATGCAATTAGAATATGATGCTATTATGAAGAATGGTACTTGGCCTTTATATGATTTACCTCTAGGCAAAAAGGCAATCGGCACTAAATGGGTATACAAGCTTCAGCGTAAAATTGATGGAATAGTTGACATGTATAAAGCTAGTCTTATTCCAAAACATTATGCTCAAGAGAGAGCCATTGATTTTGATGAGACCTTTGCACCCACATGCCGAATGACCACCGTTCTTAGCATCTGTGCACTTGCAACTCATCATGGTTGGAATGTACATAAGTTGGACATTGAAACTGTATTTCTAAATGGTGACTTACATGAAGAAGTCTATGTATTTTAGCCCCGTGGTTTTGTGAAGAAAGGGCATGAAAACAAAGTTTGTAAGTTGAAAAAGGCATTATATGGGTTGAAGCAAGCACCACGTGCTTGGAATGAAAAGATACATGCCTACTTTACTGCACATGGTTTTGAGAACAATCCAATTGAGAGCTCCTTATATGTTAAGCCTGGAGATTATGTACTTCTGATCACAGGTGTCTATGTCGATGAGATGTTGTTCCCTGATCCTAATGAGATGCATATTACTGAATTTAAGCCTGATGTGCATGCCTCTTTTGAGATGTCAAATTAGGGGCATTTGCATCATTATTCAATTTATGCAAGTTGATGGGGGAATAGCTCTGTGTCAAACAAAATATTTTGACACATTATTGCATCGTTTTTGCCTTGAAGATTGCAAACCTATTGCCACTCCTATGGAAATAGGTTTATGGTTGACTCTTCATGATGTTGGAGATGCATTTGATGTTGTTCTCGATCAACAGGCTGGTGGATGCTTGATTCACTTATGCATAACTTTGCTTAATATTGAGTTTGTTGTCTCTCAAATGAGCAGGTTTATGCATTGCCTAGGTGTCAAGGATTGGCATGCGGTTAAGCGCATCTTTTGCTACTTGAGTGGTACCTGGCTACTTGGATTGTTTTATCCGAAGGGGGGGATCACTATTGCCATATTCACATGCTTTTTCTGATTCAGATTGGGCTGACTGCTATGACACTCATGTGTCCACCAATGGTTTATGCTTCATGCATGGTGGCTCATACATATCTTGGTTAAGCAAGATGCAACCTAATGTGGCCACTTCTATTTGTGAGGCTGAGTATAAGGCAACTTTCATGGTGACCGCTGAGTGTGTGTGGCTTAGATGCCTTTTTTGTGATTTGGGTATAGGTCAATCTTCCACCACCACCGTCTTCATTGATAGGCAGAGCACATTGGCCGTTGCGAGGAAGCTTTGCCTAGAGAGAAATAATTTAAAGCTTTCCACAAAGCTTTGGGCTTGCTTCCTTTTGTGGATTGATCTCTTTCCACATAGCTTGGCACTTCCTTATACATGAATGCCAGCTCCTTGTTCACTGCATCACTCCTAGGGCGGGATTCGTTGATATATTTCAGTAGTGATGTGTGTCAACACACTTAAGACCACCGGGTAACTATTTTTCGCTCTTTAGGATGTTTTTTCCCTTGGCTTGTATATATAGCTATAACCTTAACGGGTGACTTATCTTTGTACATTCACTTGGTAATTCATTCAGTGTTCTGCTCCAAGCTTCTTCTTTATTGTCCTGTTCGTGTGTGTCCGCATACCTCAAACTCCACACACACACACACACATATACATATAAATAAATAAATAAATTATATATATATACATACATACATACATACATACATACATACATACATACATACATATATATATATATATATATATATATATATATATATATATATATATATATATATATATATATATATATATATATATATATATATATATATATATATATATATACATATATCAAATCTCTCTCTCTCTCTCTCTCTCTCTCTCTCTCTCTCTCTCTCTCTCTCTCTCAGCATAGCTCAGAATATCATCTGGTACAAGATAAGTTATTGCCTAGTCTAAAACTCACGATTGTGAGAAGATTCATAAAGCAGCAGTTCATGTCGTAGGGTAGTAAGTCCCCAACACCATGTTCTGCATTATATCAGTGGTTGAGAGAACATGCGAGTTTGTCGATGCAACAGGGCTTATAATTGTTTCTTTATTTCTCTAGCTCTTTTGAACGCATGCTTTTCAACTGTGGGTCATCGATGTTTGTATAAAACGGAGCTGAAAGGATTTTTCCTTTTGACCCTACTTTTTTATTTCCTTTTTCGTTCTTCGTTGTTTTGAATCTTTATGCAAGTTCTGCTAAGTTAATGTATTCTCTTTTCATTTCAGGAGACAGTTGATAACATGTACAAGACACTAAAGTAAGTTCGATTATGCCTGGCAATGAAATGTACGATTTCTTCAGCAAAGATTCCGTCGGTATTTTGTATTGAGTGCATGTATCGCATTTACCGTACGTATCTTTTTGACTTTCAATGTATTGTATCGAGTCCTATTCTAGTCGATACAAATGCTGAAAGAATGTAGGTTAACAGGCCTACAATCTGATGTATGTCGATATACATATACATGGAGCGCTTCGTAGCTCCGTTTCCACTACGTAAATGGCAAGCTTTGGCCTTGCCTCGTTGATTAACATTTGTCAAAAATTATAACTTCAATGTTTCTGGAAATTAGCATTAACTGAATGTACGAAAACATGAACATGCGGTGATTATCTTTTGCCACATCTCTCTGTCTCTCTCTCTCTCTCTCTCTCTCTCTCTGTCTCTCGTTTGTCATAAATTATAACTTCAGTCTTTCTCGGAAATAGCATTATTTGAATGTACGAAAATATCACCATGCGGTGATCTCTCTCTCTCTCTCTCTCTCTCTCTCTCTCTGTGGCACGCGCGTGCGCGCACATACATACACACGAAACAGACTGCTCTGAATATTTGAAAGTGGAAAGGGTCAAACTGTTGCGAGTCGCGACCATCATACGGAAATATTAAGGGTGAGTATTATTTGATCCTTCGTCCTCTTCCTTTGCGCTTATGTCTGACTGGCTGTTTATCGATCAATGTTTCTGTTAGTGGGGCCTCCAATCTAACATTTTATCCGCCCATTTGTTTGTTTATTTGTTCCTCTGTATATCCATCCATTTATTTTGATGAACACCTTCGTTGAGCATCGTTGAATCTTGTTGTTACTTGAATGTTGCGAAGAGCAAAATGTTGGTAGACTCTCGGGATGGACAGAGTTTGTCAACGGGATCCGGGTAAAAGGCAACTAGATGGAGGAAATCCATTTGTAGTTGCAACCTCTGAGGAATATCTTATGAGATTGACATATGTTATGAGATTGACATATGCTATTGTTTGCATGGTTAGCTGAGTTGGTTAGAGCTTTCACCTCCCAAGGTTGAGGGCGGGGTTTCAACCCCTTAGGGCTAGAGCCGGGCACTCCTCACCGCTTGGGTGGTGAGATGTTAAAACCAATTCTTTTAGGGAATCGTTGGGATTTCGAACTATCAAATTCAAATCAGTTATTTTGGTTGGTCTTTGGGCGGTTCCTTCTTTAGGGTCTACCTTAGGATGCCTTCAGGCTTTGTACTCTAGTAGGTGCTAGACATCCAACCCCTAGTTTGTGGCATTGAGGGGATCCCATGGGTGCTATGAAATCCGGCACCCCTCACCACTTGGGTAATGAGATGTTAAAACCAACTTCTTGGAGGGATGGAATTTTGGTGTAGCGAGTTCAAGCCAATTATCTCATCTCATCTTAGGGTCTTTCCTTTTAGTGTCTACTTTAGCAAGCCTTCAAGCTCTATGTTCTAGTAGTTGATAGATGTCAAACCGTTGCTTTGTAGGATTCAAGGGATCCCATGGATGCTATGCCTGACTTTCATTGTACTTTTAAATTAATTCAAGCTAATCATGAAGAGTAGATCTCAATGATTGAACTTCCTTAAAAAAGGGTAAATGTTATTCTTGACGATGCAACCTCGTAGTGATCCCGTAGATGCAACCTCGTAGCAATCTTGTAGAAATGGACCATTTGTCCTAACTAGAAATATTTTGGTGGATTGGGTATTCTAGATGTGAGGGGTTGGCAGACAAGATGACTACCAAGTGGATGATCGAAGCATGGTCCAATTCGAGAACAGCCTGGGCGAAATTTATTCTCAGAAACAAATCTTCTCTTTCGCTTATAGGCTTCCTCGGTGGAAGGAACATGATTTGCTCACTTTATTGTTTTCTCCTTTTCCAATGACTCCTAGTCATGATCTCTACAAATGCATATGTAGTATTGTTTAAAATTACATACGATATACCCCTGAAATGGAAGAATGTGCAGGTAGTGCATTTATCCAGATGGACTAATGTCTATCGTTGAGAGGAAAATGAAAATAAACTCTTTTCTAGCTCTGTACACAAATGGTGGCGCATGCATACATGTGAATTTGACAGCGCAAGTTTATTATTGTCATATTTTTCGTTTAATAACGTTAGAATCAATGTCGTAAAGTGGAGATTCAATGTGGTTTGAAGGAAACATGAGGGCCAGTTTGATGAATTATACAACAATCTGATTAGTTATTGATAATCCCATTACTGATCAACAAGTGTTTGTTTTCAATGATTGTGTCATGTAGTAATGCATAATATCATGGAATACTGTCTCCATGTTGATTGCACAATTTTACGACAAATATAGTCATATTGTCTAGAATATGAAATTCCGATTACTTTTTCCTTTGAGAAACAAAAGGATAAATTCACTTTGTATGTTCTCACGCACATATATAGAATCATATAACATTTTTTTAATGGGTATAGTACTCTCTTATATATTTTCCATGTTTGACTTTACCATTACTTAGTACCTGTAAGTAAATTCAAACTTTATATTCATCATGATTCGTTTCTTGAGATATCTCGGTAATCATATACAATATTATAAACGAGATATTCCTCATTAGCACGCGTGCATTTTTTATTCAAGTCTACACCAGAAGAAGAAGAAGAGAAATTTATCTACATTATTCTAATGAAGTTTCTTCCTTCTATATTAAAAAAGGTCAACTTATTCCGCTCATACTCTCACATATGAATAAATTCAATGAAATGGAAAGTTAAACCTTTCAAATCAAGTATGATCTAATGTACCTCCGAATTCATCTCATCAGAAAGAATGTAATGGATCTCCCGTAATAGATTGAATGTGAACTAGACTCCAATATGAGTTCATGTTACTTACGTAACTCAATTTATGGATTGGGAACAAATGGGAAAGAGAAGGATAGTTATTCACATCATACGCCAAGGAGATTCAAATGAGAACCGTAACGCCTTTTGCTTATAAAATACATAGGGTAACCATGATTAGGCAATAGGAATAAAAATACAAAGCAAACGCTCAACGATACGTGTGACCACCATTAAGAAGTTCCCACAATTGGAAACATATAAAATCATGCTAAATTGCAATATGTAACAAGTAACACACATAATAGTTGCACACCTAGATAAGTATTCTTGCTTCCAGTTACACAGACAATTACGGATCTCTTGTGTCCTCCAAGTTAGCATCTGAATTTTGTGTGGTCTATTAGTCAAATAAGATCTCTCTTTTTTTCCCTCCCCTCAAGGATAATAGTCGAGTCCACATCTATAATTGGAGCAATTAAATGAGAGAGAATTGAAATATAGCAATTCATGGTTAATTTTCTTTTTATTTTATCCAAGTTTTCAATTTTTTATTTAAGAGACTTTGACTTTAGTCTAGGCTTCGTCTTATCCTCATCCTTGGTTCTTGTAATTTTTTTCTCTTAATCTATAGCTTCTTAACTTCACATGAGAATTAAGGGATTTTTTCCGCTAGTCTTACATAACGTGTTCTCCAACCACTTGCTAATTGCTAACTTTTCCTTGTAACCTTTCTGTCCAAAATCACATTTGACATATTTTATAGCTTATGAAATGAATATCCTAAGTAATTTCTCTCCATGTATACAACTTTTGCACCTCCATGAAAAGATCTTTCAAATTAACATTGTTAGCATCCTTCAACTCATGTTTCCTTCTTTTTAATATAACTCTATTCTTAAGTTCTCTTACGATATCAACCAATTTTCATATGAAAAATGGTTTCACCATATGTGATACATTGGAAGTACCAATTCAATTTAAAAGGGAAATTCATCTACATTTGCCCCACATTTTAAACTCAAACCATTCATGATACCTCAATAAGCATAAGATCGATGCCATGACATGTGGACAAAGACATGGATATTATTTGTATGTAAATAGATAAACACTTAAAAGCCCTTACTTAGATACAAGCTCAATGAGATTATAGAATTACGAATCTTTTGCATGTCATGAAAGCTTTACACAATGACTATATAAGGGTTACAAAACTTTCTTCACAAGGAAAAAGATTTATCATACAAGCTATACATGACATGAGTATTCTTCCTTCACAAGAGAGAATTGTTTGTCTTAGCATGATCTTTGTGTGTCATCTACCACTTCCAACATAATCACTTGATTGAATTTCATAGAACAATATTTGATTTCTATAAGGATTGCATTCCAAATTTTGCATGATCTTAGTATGAATCCCCTTTTTTGAATGTAGGATTCCAATATGACGTCACTATGTAGTGATGTCAACTTGTTGGCATTTTTCATCTTCTCTTCATTATGAGCTCAATATCACTTTGAGATTCTTGTACTTCACGATATCATGATCATGATGTAGATTACAATGATTCCTAAATGCTACCTTTCAACCTTCTTTTGTAGCCTTTTCATGGAGTCCTTTTATGACTTAGCTTCAATAATTTTTACTTCTAGATATATCATGTGTATGGATACCCTATGGAGAGGAAAACTTATTAGCCAACTTTTCCTCCTTCGATGTTGCCTATGCTTCATCTCCCATCAATTCTATCGACTCTCATCTTTCCTAGAATGCCTCTCTTCAACTTAAGCAAAGATATGACCTCCCATTTAAGCCCTTAAAACCATTAAGATTTTTTCACACAATCAAAGGAATAACTCTTAAATACAAATTACAATAATTGGAGAACTTAACACAAGGATATCTATTCATCTCTTCTGTTAGAACTATTAATGGAATACCCATTTGATCATAACATTTAATGTGAAAATATTTACACTTTATCAGTTCTCATTTGGATTTCTTCAATATTTTATTCTACATTTGAGAGACTCTAACTTTACTTTAGGATCATTCTACTTCTTATGCTTGGGCTTTTGGATCAGGATTTTATTCACTAGCCCCGACATAGGGAACTAGTTAGACACATAGAAAATCTTAGGTTCTCCCTCTTAACATCTTGTCCAAGAATGCAATCAAAGTATTCCTAGCATATAAATTGTGTAAATTAATTGATTTATTCTCATGTGTACAACTTCCACATACCATTCATGAAATGAAATTTTTTTCTTCTCTCTAACATTAAGTCATATCGTTTCCTAGACAAATGTTGTTCTTCCTCATTATCTATATGAACCACTTTACTAACCTTAAAGCTTTGGTAATGGTTTCATGCTATGGATGATTATAAAGAAGAAGTTATCATTTAGTGGAATGCTTGTTTTGCTCTAGTTGATTTAACCAAGATCAAGATGAATGAAGATAATGTATTCCTAAAGAAATTTAAATATAATGTCTTAAAATGACTTAAAGAACTAATTCAAAAGACTGACTATGTTGTATGTACAACAATGAAACTATTTGAGATGTTCATGAAGAAAGTTCTTGTTGCAAGAGAGTTGATTGCAAAAGGGAATATCAAAACCTATTCTTGGATATGTATCAAATGCATATAATGAGCCTTATAGCTAACAAGCCATCCAAGTGTTTGAAAAAATTTGTTAGTTACAACCAATTTCACAAATATATGGAGAAGTATGAAACATGCACGAGAGAACAACATCAAGTTGATGACTAGATTAGAGGGCCATATTGAACAAGCCTCAATGACATGAGGTTTTTTAACATTTCAATGTATATTTTGTTCAATGTATGTTTTGTGGAGAACACAGATCCTTTCAAGATGTTTGAGGACAAAGAAGGTAGCTATTGCTCTCTCTTGTTGTGTACATGCAATCAGAACAATCTAAAATGATATTGGCTTGTTTGTAGGACAGCTGATAAAGGTGCAATTCAAGGATCAAGATGCTCAAACATTAAGCACTAAGCTCGCACAAATTGAGAAAATATAACAAAGCAAGAATGACAAGCAAGACATCGTATACAATATCACATGCAAGAGGAAAGGAAATAAGTATGTAGGGATTATGTGCAAGCATCCACTATGGATAGCCACACATACATAAAATGTTTTTCCAATAATTCTCAAGGATGTTAACGAATACACTCCTTCCCATTCCAACTTTATTTTTTAATGTATTATATGAAACAAGATATAAAGATATATAGCTAGGACAATAAAAAGGCATCAAATAAAAATTTGCAAGGCTACATTTAAATAGGGTTATAACGTCCTCAAAGGCAACCCTAGCCATTGTA
>MU260071.1:97500-102500 GCA_020310875.1 Ceratopteris richardii
CCTGCCTATTTCTCAGTCTTCGTCTTTTTGGATCTCCACCTTTCGCCAACACACAACCACTCACACCGTCCTAGACATGCACTCTTAGAATCTACATGCTACAAGATAGCCTCTTTTTGCATGTCTCATGCAAGACTTGTTGGGTGTGTGTAAAAGTGCGAGAGACACACGAGAAGCACACACAAAGAGCACAAACGCAGCAAGACACACGGAGAAGAAGATGGCTGGAATAGCTCTCTCTATTGATCGATGAACTGAATTGAAGTAGGAGATGAATAATATCCCTAAGTACAAAGTACCACCACATATGAGAGTATCAAGTATGTGGTAACATGGGGAAAAAACCTCTAGCCAGCACTAGAGTAAAAAGTGCCCATGTATAGGGAAAAGGTTCACATCAAAGCTACTCGAGGAACACATAAGTGTAACAAACCCCCCTGGAGCGAATGATGTGAACACATACAGGGAGTGACAGATCAGCCCCCACAAGGTAATAAGCCTAAAGCTTTGCGAAAAGCTTCAAACTTTTCCCGTGGAAGAGCTTTGGTGAATATGTCTACCACATTATCTTGTGTAGGCACATATACCAAATCAATATCTCCTGCATTAAGGCGCTCTCTCACATAGTGATAATGCACCTCAATATGTTTGGTCCGTGCATGAAACACTGGGTTTCGTGCAACAGCCAAAACACTCTGACTATCTGTGAGAATATGTGTAGCAGCATCAATCTCCATGCAAAGATCCATCAATAGGCGTCTCAGCCATATACACTCCACTGTAGCTCTGAAAACTGCCCTGTACTCAGCTTCACAACTCGATGTCGCCACTGTAGGTTGCTTCTTACTCAACCAAGATATGCATGAGTCTCCAAGGAAAAAGCAATTACACTAGTGGACACGCGAGTATCATAACAACCAGCCCAATCACTATCTGTAAAAGCATGCAAGCATGGCTGGACATCTCTGCCATAAAAGAGACCTAAGCTCCAAGTGCCTCGAAGATATCTAAACACACGTTTCACCGCTTGCCAATGCTTAGTGCCAGGGCTATGCATGAATCGACTCAACTGGGAAACTGCATACTGTATATTCGGCCTTGTGTTGCATGCATATATAAGACATCCCACAGCCTGCTGATAAAGAGAAGTGTCAAATGCATCACTGGAATCCTCAATTGAGAATCTAAATCCTGTCTCAACTGGTGTGGAAACTGGCTTGCAATCCTCAAAGTCAAAACGCTGAAGTAGTTTTTCAACATACTTTCCTTGATGCATAACAATTTCCCCCTCAACGGATACAAACTGGATGCCAAGATAGTAGCTCAAAAGACCAAGATAAGTGATATCAAAAGTATGCTGCAAATCAGCCATAAGAATGTCAAGTTTTGCATTACATGACCCAGTCAAGAGTATGTCATCGACATAAGGAACAAGCACTATAAGATCAGCCCCATTTTTGCGTACATAGAGTGTGCTTTCAATCGGACAACATGTGAAGCCAAGAGGAATCAAGTGCTTATGTATTTTGTCATACCATGCACGTGGAGCTTGCTTGAGACCATACAAGGCTTTATGCAAGCGACAAACCATATGCTCTTTCCCTTTCATAGCAAATCCAGGAGGTTGCTTCACATAGACCTCTTCTTGCAAATCTCCATTCAAGAAGGTTGTTTTTATGTCCAATTGATGCACTTTCCAACCTCGATGGGCAGCCAATGCAACCACCGTACGAATGGTAGTCATGCGTGAAGTAGGTGCAAAAGTTTCCTCATAGTCAATGCCATATTGTTGCGCATATCCTTTGGCAACCAATCTAGCTTTGTAGCGATCAATGCTACCATCAGATTTTCTCTTAATCTTGTAAACCCACTTTGTACCAATGGCATTCTTTCCTTTTGGCAATTCACATAACTCCCAAGTACCATTCCTATGTATGGAATCCATTTCTGATTGCATAGCACTCATCCATTGTGGATCGTCACATGCATCTTCAAAAGAAAGGGGCTCTTCATTACATGTTGTAGCAATAAGAGAATAATCCACAAAATTACTTGATGCATGGTGAGAGCTTGACCTTGTTCTACCAAGTAAAGGTGCACTCAATTTGCTGTCGTGCAAAGTTTGTTTCAGCCACTTTGGCATAGATTGTGCACTCTTGATAGACATGCGTTCATTATGTAAAACATCTTCAATATGTACATCATGCGTGGGCTGAATTTCGTGCTCAGTTTCAGCCATATTTGGACGCAAATGTTCAGCCATATGTGGCTGAAAATTTCCAACAGTTTTGGCAATTTTTGGCTGAATTTTTTCAGCCATGTTTGGCTGGAAATTCTCTGCATTTTCAGCCCCATTTGGCTGGAATTTTTCAGCCCTTTGAACCTCAGTTGGCTGGTCTACATGGCCATAGTCAAGCGCACCATTTTGGAACAAAGGCATGATTGTATCGAACACATCTTGTGAGCTAATTGTTGGCAGTTTTTTGCATTCAAGTAGAGGAAAAACTGAATTTTCAGCAAATACCACATCTCGACTCACAATAATTGTGCTTGTCAATGGATGGTACAAACGATATCCCTTACTTTGAGCACTATAACCAACAAATATACATTTCTTTGCCTTGTCATCAAGTTTGTGACGTTGTTGTGATGGCACAAGAGCATATGCCAAACAACCAAACACACGCATATGACTAACCATAGGCTTATGACCATTCCAAGCCTCATAAGGAGTGATGACTCTCAATGCTTTTGTAGGGCAGCGATTCAACAAATAATTTGCACACATGACCGCTTCCATCCAAAACTTATGAGGAAGATGCTTTCCTTTAACCATACATCGTGCCATTTCAAGTAGAGTTCTATTTTTACGCTCGGCAACACCATTTTGTTGAGGTGTATATGGCACCGTACATTGGTGTGAAATACCTCTTTCACGAAGAAAAGCACTAAACTCATGTGACATGTATTCACCACCACGATCCGTGCGTAGAGTCAAAAGCTTTTGTGAAGAAAAATTTTCAGCCATAGCTAAAAATGCTTTGAAGCAAGAAAATACCTCATTCTTTGCTTTCATAGGATACACCCATGTATGGCGAGTAGCATCATCAATGAAGGTAACAAAATATACATGCTTCCCAAAAGATGGAGTCTTGATCGGACCACATACATCACTATGAACAAGTTGCAATTTTCTTGTAGTGTGTGTGTGACTATCTTTTGGAAAAGAAGCATGATGCATTTTTCCAAGAATGCAACCTTCACATGCATGCTTTTCAATGGACTCAAGTGTACGCAAGCCAATAACCATGTCCTTCTTTTGCAAGTAGAGCAAACTATTGAAGTTTAAATGACCAAAACGAGCATGCCAAAGCTCCATTTCAGCCATGGAAGAAGTATGAGCAACTAAGGCATTTGAGGCAGCCCTCTTGTATGTATCCATGCGATACAAACCATTACATAATGTACCGGACATCACGATAACATCGCCATTGCTGAAATCATGAACCATACACTTATCATCAACGAAGTGTACATGAAGTCCAGCTTTGGCAATCAACGAAACTGAAATTAAGTTCTTCTTGATACCGGGCACATACAATGCATTTTTCAAGAGAATCACACCTCCATTTGCAGCCGTAAGCTCAATTTCTCCTACTCCAATGATAGGATAAGAGGCATTGTTTGCACACACCACATGTCCTCCTTTAGGTGCATCTTTCAAAGAGGCAAAAAATCTTTTGCATGATGTTATGTGCTTTGAAGCACCACTATCAAAGAACCAATCCTAATCAGCCTCACTCACAACCATGCATTTAGAATGTAAAGAAGCATCATAATGACATGTAACAACACATGCCCAAAAATCTTGAGCCATGTTAGCTTCATCATTCTTTGCATTTGCTGAATTTTCAGCAATAGACATGCCGGATTCCTTCTTCTTTTCATTGCGTTTAGCAAGCTTTCTACACTCATCAATAGTATGACCAGACTTTCGGCAATATTTGCATCTCTTCTTCTTTTGCAAATCACCATCATTAGAGGAATGAGTGGAAGAGGAAGCTTGAGGCTTTGGTTTTGATGAACCAAAATTCCCCTTTTGTGAGATAGCAAGTGCTTGTGTTCCTTCAATCAAACCACTCCTATTCACTCTAGATTGCTCTTCTTGCAAAAGAAGAGACACAACCTCATCAAATGCATACATATTAGGATTTCCTTTTGCAACCAAACGAAGTGTAGTAGCAAAGCTTTGAAAAGATTCCGGTAATCCTTTCAACAATGTAGAAATGAGTGATGCCTCCGGAATGATCTCATCTATGTTTGCCAATTGCTCTTTCAAGTCCTTGATGCGTGTCACATACACATCCACTGACTCATTTTCAGCCATACATACATCCTCAAGTTGCTTCCTCAAGTATGCAACACGTGCTTCATTACGCACGGCATACAAAGAAGCAAGAGTGTCCCATGCCTGTCGTGATGTAGAACATGACCGAATGTGTGGAACTATATGACGCTTCACTGAAAGCGCAATCAAAGCATGAGCTTGAGCATCTTTTCCATCCCATCTAAGCTGCTCTTGTGTAGGTGGAGAAGGAGAAACCACTGTACTCGAAGAAGAAGCTCCATCTGTGACAGTAGACTATGAAGTAGAAGCACCTGCCGGTCTTCGATCTACATCTACCACTATGTTCCAAAGTTGTTTTGCAACAAGAACGTGCTTCATCCTGTAAGACCACATCGGATAGTTGGTCAAGCTTATCTTCAGCTTGAAGCATGCCAAACAAGTCATTGCTGCCCGCCATTTCACTAAGGAAAAAGAATGTGACAAAATCTTCACTTCAAGGAAAACTGAAATGAGTGCTAAAATTTCAGCTCACAAACCGTCACTCTGATGGCGATTTTGTCTGCACGAATGGCTTCGAAATGGGGTAAAACCACAGCGCACCTGCTGGAAATATTTCCAAGCTGCTGAAATTCACACTTCTATGCTCTGAAGT
>MU260071.1:105000-140000 GCA_020310875.1 Ceratopteris richardii
GAGTGGCACACACATCATTTGCATGTCTTCTTTGAGGAAAGCCTCACACTTGGTATCAGAGCTTGCTCTTGTTGAGCTAATTTTAGAAGAACTCGCGTAGTGTTGAAGATTGGTGCATGTTTTTTTCGGGTTCGTTCGAGGAGGAGGAAGGGAGGCGCTTCTGCGATCGGTGCAGGACGGTAGTAGAAGAGAGACGGGTGATCCCCGCCCAAGGCACGCATACAGAGATCTTCAAGTGCTCTTCGCCCAAGGCGGCTGTTTTTTGAGTGTTCCGTGTGACCCCGCCTTTCAAGGCAGCCATCAAAGAGCCTCTCAAGGCATCCATCAAAGAGCGCTACCCAGGTTTGAGGAGAACGATCGTTTTTTTTTTTTGGTGCTACCCCACTCTACGGATCTCAAGCAAAGGACTCTTATCTTCTTCACGCTGCTCACGTGATGAGAGAGTCTCCTTCAGCCAACTTTGCAGAGAGTGGTTTTGCACACCCATATATACAATACTTGGATCTTAAAGCGTATGTGGGATAAGCCTGCGAGCGTGCTTTTCTGCCTTACAGGTTGTCAATTTGTTTCCTGATTTATACTCTTCATATGGGATATATGAACTATTGTGCGCGCTGCTCTCAGAGAAGAAGATCGATTTTTTTTGTGAAGAACTATACATTTTTCAGATTTTGAGTTATCGAAACCTCACCAAAATAGCCAAATTGGTCATAACTTGGTCAACAGCGAGTCGTAACAAACGAGAACTATGTCGTAAAAAGAGAACACTCTCGTCAAAAATGAAGCAAATGGCAGCTTATGTTTGAGATTCCTTTATACCAGTATACATACATTACAAAAATGAGGTGAAAACATGTGATTTTTGACATTTTTTGTCATTTTCTCATAAAAAAAGAGCTCAAAATGTACTCAAAATTTCACTATATAAGGCATTGACATGTCCCAAAATGTATATGATAAGACATTGACATGTCCAAAATCTATATGATAAGACATTGACATGTCTAAAATCTATATAAAGAATGTAGAACTAAATAGTTCTTATACAAAAATAACATTTTAGACATATTTTTAATGGGTGGATATCTGATTGTTATTCAAAATTGCTACAAAACATGGTTTCATTAACCAAACTACTTCGAGGCATTTACATAAGCACTAAAAATGTCTGAGAGCTTCAATGCAACTCACAACTTTGTCGATCTATGTCTACACCCTCATCATCTGATGCACTTGATTCAGTCTCATACTGTTGAGAGCTCTCTTCTTCTTCTTCTATATCCACAAGAGCTCTATCTTCATCCACGTACATACCAAATTCTGCAGGATCATGCACAACTCTTCTTGTTTGCCTATGATTTCCTGTACCACATACATCTGGAAGCTTTTGTTTTATCATGTTGATGGTTGCTTTCCTCAAGTGACCTGTTTTTGTCAAGGAAAAATCATAAACAAGAATATCTACATCATCCATTTTAAGAGTGGATGTGCTTCGAATATTCTTTTTCTTTTTTGAACCTGTTCGTTTAGTATCACACACCATTTCTAAGTTATATTTACCTGTGAATGCATTACTACTTTTAGTGTAATACCAATGCACCATCAAAGCCTCTATTCTTCTCTGATCAATATCTTTAGTTATCTCTAAAACCTTTGCAATCCAAAATGGTCTGGTAGCCTCATCACCATCAGCAAGAACTGCAATAAGTGTTCCAACATTTATCTCTATTAAATTTCCTTGCCATCTTGCTTCTGCCTGTTTTGTCATCCTTGGGCCTACATAAATATTTCTTTCTGGTGGATGTATAAAACTTTGAAGTGCATCTGCATTACATGCTTGGGCCACATTCACGGATCTTTGTGTACAAAAATCCCATGTGAATGGAACATCAACTGGCCAGTGACCTGCAATTGTATACTGTATAATCTCTTCTTGATGATTGAAAAAGTCCTCCCACCAAGATACATCTTGATCTCCAGCATATTTTTTTGCACGCTCAATATGTCTCTTCTTTTCAATGAGTGCATGCATCCAGCTTTTACTTTGATCAACCACATTTCCACATCTTTCTGTATTGTTTTTATCTTCATATGGTGATTGTTCTGCACCATACACTGTTATAGTAGAAAAATTAGGCACCTGCAATAAGAATCTGCATCCCTCTTTAGGCTCCCACCCAAGAGAAGATGAATACTGCTTTGCAAATAAAAGGGTTATTTCATCAACCCTCCTCATCAAGAATACATGGTTGAAACTAATATTGTGCAATGGAGCCAAAACCTTAGCACTGTTATCAAGGCCCATTGAGCAAAAGTGCTTAAAGTAATAAATCTGTGTGAGGTGTTGAACTTCTGGTTTTGGAGTATATGCTTCTGAAATCAACTCAGATAAAATCGGAAGAGTAAAAGCATTGTTACGTGCCAACTTCTTAGAGAAAGTACTGAACATTTGATCAATGTGATCATGAGTGTGGCCAACCAGAAGGAAATTTACCTTAACCTTCTGAAATACCTGTTTTTCAACAAGCATGCTTAAATATCCAAAGACTGTAGAATTTTTATTCTCTCTTGCAGTATTATCTAGTTGCAAATATAGAGTTGGTGGCAAAAGACCCTTCCATGATTGCAAAACACGATGAATGACAGTAACTGTAAGGTTTGGATCATTATGCACATTCGGATATGTGAAGAAAACCTTGGACATTACAGTTCCATTGTATACCAAAGCACCAACCAAATGCATTTGCACAAGGACTTCATCTCCAATGTCCTTAGGGATGCGATAAAAATGTGGCAAACAAGTTTTTTTTTTATCCATACCATCGATCAACAAACACATATAACGCTCCGGATTTCTGAGTGCTTTACTTCGATGATGAATTGCTTTCTTTCTCTCTAAAGCTTGACTCTCACGATGGTTGTTAAGAAGGTTTTTAAAATTATTCTTTTCCTGTGGTGTTGTAGCCCCTTTTGCCATGTTTTTCAAAGTGGCGCAAACTGAACATTCACCCATTCTAACTTTACGAGGAATAGAAACATTGTTAAACTCTTCCTTCCATAATCGAGTAAAGTGACGATACAACACATACTTCTCATTTCTATTTTCCATGTCTTCTCTATATATTTGAAATACCTCTCGACGAGTAAAGTTATCTGACAAGTGCAACCTTCCAGTTGTAGGCATAACCTCACAATGCAAGCTAAAATAGTTCATCATCCAATTCATTGCATGACGTCCAACAGATCCTTTGGTCCCAACATGGAACGTATCCAAAATGAGATCCCCATTCAAAAGCCCTTGTTGAACCCTATGTATTCTAAAATTTCCCACACCCATTGCAATTTTAAATGCAGCCCTACAACATCGCATCCCTTGACTAAAGAAATATTCAAAACCAACACGCGTTACTGACATGTTATCCTCAATCATTTGCATGCGAGAAACAAGGTATATATCCTGCCTTTCACTATCTAAATGGAGGAATTTTTTTCTTAGGTGCTTTAATTTCTTCATTCCTAAATTGTACAAACATTTCAAACCACAACAATGCTTCACAATATCCAATGCAATCTGTCTATCTGAAGTAAGAAATTTAAATCTTTTTTGACTTACTTCACGAGGCCTTCTTTTAAATCGTAGATTGAGCTTGCTTTGCTTTTCCGTTGCTCCACATGCACTTGAGTCAGAAGGAAGATCAATGGTTGGATCAGATGGGAGATCAAGAGGTGCATTTGGTTGAGCAGCATTGCACTGTGAATTGGATAACTTAAAAGACTCAACAAAAAACATGGAATCATCAGCACGTTCTAAATCATAGGGATCATCACTTCTGTGGAAAGGGTCAACTGAGAACAATGAATCCGAAACTGTATCAATATGAGCAGAGGAAGCTCATGCCCAAGCATCCACTAAAAAAGATTGAGCTCATCTTCACTGAGTTCACAAAAGACTGAAGATGAATGACCTTTTTAAATAAGTAGAAATCCGAGATCAAGTGAAGATGTCACATCAAATGTCACATCAAGAAGATATGAAATCAAAAGCTTATTAAAGTAACATTAAATAACATTAAACATCAAATTACATCAAATCACTTAATTACTCAAATATACCCTAATAAGGGAACCAAAGATTTGATTCACTCTTGAAATGAGAAACATAGTTGATTTCTAACTAGATATGAGTCATTGAGTCTTAGCATTGTGAGTGAATCAAAATATATCCAAGTTGAGTTCCAACTGGATTATATATTAAAATTGTTTGGAGTAGTGCCATTGAAGACTATACAAGAAGAAATTTTACCTTTGGTAAATAAGATTTCAAGGATTAGGTTTTATTGTGGTCTTGGCTAGATCTCAAAGAGGTAGATGAAAGTATATTAAAAAAGAATTATGTGTAAAAGAGGTACACGGAATTTTTATTCATACATTGATTTTCCATTTCAACAATGTGTTACAAGATAAATGTGAATATGAACTAAAAAGAGCAGGATAACACTATAAAGATGTCATTAATCTCCCATATTCAACACAACTTAGACTTGATTTTCTCCCAAGCAAGAGATTCTAAGAAAACATTTCTACATGAGATTAGACATCCTCATGTACATACCATACTCTTGCCATTGAAGTGTAATTTCCATGCAAATGTATATAAATAGTTGCAAGGATCTTTACTTGAATGTTTATTCATACATTGATTTTCCATTTCAACAATGTGTTACAAGATAAATGTGAATATGAACTAAAGTGAGCAGGATAACACTATAAAGATGTCATTAATCTCCCATATTCAACACAACTTAGACTTGATTTTCTCCCAAGCAAGAGATTCTAAGAAAAAATTTCTACATGAGATTAGACATCCTCATGTACATACCATACTCTTGCCATTGAAGTGTAATTTCCATGCAAATGTATATAAATAGTTGCAAGGTTCAATGAATATTTCATTAAAGTGGCTCTAAAACAGCCTATTTGTGTGGGTGGTATTCCCTGGTTAGGTAAGTTGACAGATATAGTTAGCAACTGGACTCATTCAGTTAGATCTAGTTAGTCTCTGGTTCAAGTTACCCAATTGCCTATAAATAGCAGAGGAGGAGATCATTCTCATTTTCAAAATCCACGAGCAAGAGAGAGCAACAGATCACAGACAGCCATGGAGCACAGAGCTCAGCATACCAGCAAGGCAACTCTGATGGAGAAGAAGAATGTTGGCAAGAGTACCAAGAGGTAGACAAAATCATACCATATAAAAAGATTCCTAAAAGATTCCCTTTGTATGTTTGTGTAAAGAGTCTGCTTTCTAGGTTTTTATATTTCTTAGCTCTAAACATATAGATCCAATGAGGGAACAGCTCGATGCCTGGCATCGACTTTTAGGTGTAAGTCGATGCCAGGCATCGACTTTGAGGCTGCAAGTCGATGCCAGGCATCGACTTGAGGCCTCAAGTCGATGCCAGGCATCGACTTTTCGGTGCAAGTCAATGCCTGGCATCAACTTACACGTAATATTCGATGCCAGGCATCGACTTTGTGTGCAAGTCGATGCCACGCATCGACTTGCAGGGGCAAGTCGATGCCAGACATCGAGTTTTCCGTGCAAGTCGATGCCTGGCATCGACTTACACCTAAAAGTCGATGCCAGGCATCGACTTGCCTGGCATCGAAGTTGGCCTGAAAGTCGATGCCAGGCATCGACTTTAGGGTGCAAAGTCGATGCCTGGCATCGACTTTTGGGTTCAAGTCGATGCTAGGCATCGACTTTTAGGTACAAGTCGATGCCAGGCATCGACTTTTAAGTGCAAGTCGATGCCAGGCATCGACTTTGTGTGCAAGTCGATGCTCGGCATCGACTTGGGGGTGCAAGTCGATGCCTGGCATCGACTTGCACACAAAGTCGATGCCTGGCATCGACTTGCACTTAAAAGTCGATGCCTGGCATCGACTTGAACCTAAAAGTCGATGCCTAGCATCGACTTGGGCCTTTGAAAACCACATTTACGTATGAGCTGATATTTCCAATTGCCTTCAGGGATGCGGAGTCCAAGAGTGAGAGGCCTTTCAAGAAGCTGAGAGTCACCATAGGCTGTGGTGATCAGCAACGTGACAAAGGCATTGGTCACCAAGCAAAACCAAAGAAAAGTATTGCATCCTTGTCCTCTGAGAAGGCCAGCAACCCGCTAGGAATATCCTCTGGAGGACAGAGTAGCATCAAAATTCCTGAGGATGATACAACTATGAAGGATAGGTCGAGGGACGCTGAGGTCCTAAGGACAAATCGTCCACTGCGGGACATGACAAATCTGGAGTGGTGCCTTCAGTATGTTGAAGAAAAGAATGCAGTCCTTCTTGTGTTCGCAGGGGCATATGGGAGAGGAAAGATTACGACAACACAAGGTTTTCAGTATGGCCTTGTGTACAAACTGGATTATGAAGATGAGGATTCTAACAACCTCCTTTTCTTGGTAGAGACATCGAAAGGTTTAAGAAATGTTATATGCAAGATGGATTTCTTGTGCCCAGAGTGCTGTGTTCCAGATGGGCTAGCTGAGATATGCAAGGACTCAGTCAATCTTATCAAGGACTTGATGCCATGGATCCAGGGCAATATCATGCCAACACAACAGAAGATGACAACCCCTGTAAAGGCAAGGGGTAAGCAGAGCGTGCAGAAAAAGTTCCAAAAGAAAAAGAAGAGAATTTCAGAAGAGGAGTCTTCTGACTCAAGCTCTAGCTCTGAGGATATAATTGTTGCACCTGGTGGAGAGCTTGCCTCGGGTGTTCTTGGTACTGAGCAGAACAAGATGAGGGAGGACATAGCTAGAAGAAAAGTTGTGAAGAAGGGGCAGTTGTTCCACCTGCCAATCAATATCATCCACAGGCCACCAATAGATCCAGTCACAGGGAGGAGGCCCCTTGAGATCAGGGAGCCACACAATTTGCACGTGCAGAATCTTAAGAAGAAAATGAAAATAAATCCTCATGCTACTGTTGTGCCATTTCTTGTCATGGTGGATCCGAATGAGTGCAGCTCTGTGGACGAGTTCAATGAGGGCTTGTTTGAGGATTATACTTATTATGTGATTGGAGGTTCACACTCTGCAGAGGCCCGTAGACAGCTAGTGAAGGAGCACCCTACCACATTTTTCTTTAGGTATGCAGAGTGTAAGATATATGTTGGTCTTACAACTGAGGAAGCCAAGCTTCTTGCTTGGGATCACAACAATGACAATGACTACAGGCAAAAAATGTCCTCCATAGAGAGAATTCGGTTCTTCCACCATGAATATGAAGATTGTCTTGTGAAGGAAGCTGGAAGAATACATCCCAATCTACGAAAGCAATGCCTTATTGAGGTTGGAATTGCACTCGATGAGAATAGAAAGTTTGATGCTTTGAGGAAATATGATCCATGGTTTCAACTGGCATTCAGATCAGGTGAGATCTGGGATCTACAGGATAAAATTTTCACAATGTGGGAGAACAAGGAGGTCAAGGGCCAGAAGCAATGAAAGTCGAGGCCAGACCCACAGGTTGATCTGAAGGGAAAGGGAAGGAAAGTTGACCTCTCAATTGAAGAGGCTCCTGAGGACATGAAGCTGACACCATGGAGGGCCCTTCAAGGAATCAAGGATGATACATTGATAATATCAAATTTGTCAAGGGTAATCTCCAAGGAGTTAAGCCTGGAGGAGATGGTGACTGAGCTCAATAAGTATGTATGTTATTCTCAGATCCTTTTTCCCTCATCCCATGTTTCTGGTCTAATCTAGTCTCTTTTTTATTTCTGTGACTGTAGTCATAAAGTATACATGAAGATTCAGGAGGTGATGATGAAGAGGCTGGGTTGCTTTTCTTGGACAGAGGTCCAAGCAGACTATCCAACCACATCATCCTACAAAGCTTTATCAGAATATTTCATCCTGTTTCGTGATTGGGTAGGTTCTCTATCTGAGGTTGTGCCTGGTTTTCCATTAGGTTAGATGCCTTCATTCACCTGACCAATTTGATGCCAGGGTTTTAGTACGAATTCGATGCCTAGCATCGACTTACGGCTAAATTCGATGCCTGGCATCGACCTGTAGCCAAAAGTCGATGCCTGGCATCGACTTGGGGGCATAAGTCGATGCCTGGCATCGACCTGCAGTATAAGTCGATGCCTGGCATCGACCTCGTGGCATGAGTCGATGCCAAGCATCGACTTATGTCCCAAAGTCGATGCCAGGCATCGACTTTCAGTAGAAAGTAGATGCCTGGTGTAGCTCAATGATGAGTAGCACCTCCTTTAATGTCAATCCGGGAAGACGTGAGGATGGTATGAAGACCTCGAGCAAGTGGCGGCACAAGTGCGTGAGTGAGAAGCACACAAGCATGCACACACATACACACACACACGCGCACACAAGGCAAGACAAAGAGTGAGAATCAATGGAGCTTTTAGATTACTTTCAAAATGCTCTTACAAGTTCGTTTCAATTACAATCTCACCTCAAAAATGAGCTCTCTAGCTCTTTTTATAGTTTTTGACTAGCTTTTGGCCCTGTCCAGACCTAGTGTCCGGCCTAGTTAAAAATTAGGTTCCAGGGCTTATTTGAGGGCTCAAACGAAGTCTAAAAATTATGAAATTTGGTACGATGGTACTTCTAATACTCCTCAAGCTCGAGGACTCCTCGGCTTGCACAAAATGGAGTCTAATCTACCAAAAACGGGATTTACAATGTTTGTGTAGTGATTAAAATCACTTGGGTTGTACATAATCTATGGGAAAAAATGATCTGGCCTTGTTGCCGTATTGTGCATGACTCCTTTGTTGCTTTGTATGCCAACACTCCCCCCTTCCTAGCGTCTGTCGCCCCTGACAGACCTTTGTTCGCGCGGGTGGTCGATGTAATATTGGATGACATTGGTGGCCAGTTCATGTTCTCCTATCCTTAAGCCTCTTGCTAGATCGGCTTCCAATGCCTCCCAATTTATTGCACCGGGGGTTTCTGGTTGCGGGGTAGTGTAGTACTCTGAATACATTGCTTGTTCACAAGAAAACAGTTGAAGCAGATGTGTCGGCTTTGGTGCGAAAATCTCCGAGTGGTACTCCCAGAAACCTGATCTGAACATTTCTTCGAAGGTCTGTTTGTAGCAGGCGGGGAGGTACTTGATGCGTGCATGCCAAGCGTAAGCCACACGGATACTGGGGGTGGTGCTCATGTCATACACCAAGTCGTAATTTCCATTGCTAAACCCCGGAAGACGTACCTGTGGTGCGGCTTCATTTCTAAAGGTCTTCAGCACTACTTGCATCATATCTAAGATTTTAAGCATCATTTGCGCTGCTACATCTTGCATGGGCTTCAAGCGCGGCATCCAGTGACGAATGGTCCCCATCATATATGCTACCGATGGTGGTCTTGTGGTGGCGCGATGTACGGGTAGTTCAGCCATTCCTTGCATTGCGCATTGTTCTGTACCTTGATATTAAATGCCTTCCACGACCTGCAGCGGGGGACTGGACCGTAGCATGGGTTGTACAAGAGGTGCAACGGCGCGTTGTTCCATGTGCGTAGCATTTCTGGATAAGTCTCTAAAAGTTTCTGCCGCCATGTTGGTTGACGAATCTTGCCTTTTCGCACCTCTGGAGGAAGGTCTTCGGGTTGAAATTGGGTCGCAAAAGTAGGAATCTGACCCGTGACTCTTTGTATTTCTGCATTATAATCAGCCAAGATAATATAATATGGCCTGTACTGGAGTTCCGATGAGAGAATCAGGCGTCTCGATGACAAGTTCTTGAAGTAATCTGATTGTAAAACAGTCTCCTCTATGACCCTCATAGCCTGATTTTGCACTACGGTGCGCTCTTCATGCGAGGTCCCTATTTCCTCCACTTGTCGTAACCATGGCGGCCGTGGTGCCTCGAACGTGTCCTCCGCTTCTTCTGTTTGTTGGCCTCCTGGGAATGGTTGCGGATCATATTCTTCATCAAACGTTTGTTCCACAGGAATTTGCACAACTTCTTCGTCCGTGGGAGCCTCCGGAGGGGAAGATGGCCTCTCATATTGTAGTAGGCGTGTTTGCAATTCAGTTACCTGTTGCTGGAGATCTTTTATGGCCTCTGCGTCGGAGGGAAGCGGAGCCGCAGAGGGGGTGGTTGGAGGGGCAGCTGTTGGGCCTTGTTGGTGTTCCTGCTTCAGTTGTCCTAGCTCCTCTGATAGCTTATCATGTGCTTCGAGCAGCATGGCATAATCTTCCAATATAATCTTGATGTTATCGGGGGTCACTGCTTGAAACTTGGATGGGCTGATGGGTGCCCCCGGTGTGCTCTCAATAGCTGCCTCCAGGTTCTCTTGATTTTGTATTTGCAGACGTCTGTTCTCTTCCTGAGCAGCCGCAAGATGGCGTTTAAGTAGCGCCATATTTCGCTGAAGTTTTGAGTTGCGTTCCAGTTGTGTCCGTAGGTGACTTTCTACCACCTACACTGCTTCCTGATCTACGTTTTGTAGCTGTACTTCCAATATATTATGGGCGTCTTGGAGGGTTTGGAACTGTGTGTGGAGGCGAGCGTTCTCCTCTTCTAGTACCGCAAGGCGGAGCTGTAATGTCGCTGAGTGCTCTTGCAGGCGTGCGTTTTGTTGCTGGAGCTGAATGTAATCTGTTCTTAAATTTGATATACAGGCCAACATGGTGTCCAATGCATTACCTATAGATGAGTGGGGGGTGTTTACCGTGGACGATGCATGGGAAGGGAATTGGGGAAGGGAGACAGTGAATGATGTGTCTACGAAAGTTGTGTGTGTGGGTGAAATTGGTGGAGGGGGAATGTGAGGAGGTGAAACCGTGGGTGGAGGTGCCGTGGGTGGTGAAATGTCCATCCCTTCAGGAGTGGGTGTTAGTGTGGGGCCTGCCATATACACTGGTATGGTAGGTGGTGTGTGTGTGGAAGTGGTGAATAGATGTGAAGTGGGGTGGGGAGCTGAAAAGACAGGGAATGGTTGAGGGCCTGGTTGAAAAGCCCTAGCAAAGATGTCCTGGAGGGATTGTAGAAATGGAGAGAGGGATATCGGGGGTTGGGGTCGTAAATTTGAGGAGGGCTGAAAGGGTTGCGTGGTAGCAGGGAAGCCCATGAATGTGGATCTAGGGTCAGGATGACCCGTGGCTGAGGGCGTTGGGGATGGTTGCCCTAGGGCAGGGTCTAGGAGGGGTTCGGCGGATTGTGTAGTGTTGGGGTTGTCTTCGAAGATAGGATTATCAGTGGTAGAGAATAGGGTGGCACTGGAGATCGGAGTACGAAAGATGAAGGTGGGGTCGGTGGGTTGAGTGGTCGATGTGGTTTCTACTGTTTCTCTTCTAGGAGGTGATGGTGGGGAAGTAGGTGGTAGTGGTTCGGTGGACTCCTCATGGGTGGCTGGGTGCTGTTGGCTAGCTGTCTGGGAGGTTGTTCTGATAGTTTCAGGTGTAGTAGTCGGCTCTTCTGCAACTGTAACGGGAATTTGTATATTTTTACCTGAGCGAGGTCGTGTCTGGAACCTTCGTGGGTCATATTGAACTGAAGGCCTCTGAATGGCAGTGCGCACAGCTCCTACCACTCCATATGTTTCTGCCATCAATAAGAGACCTTCCCTGTACTCTGAGTCAACTCCCGCTTCTTCCAACAACTGAGTCATAAGTACTCTGCTGCTCTGTTCAGTGAGTAATTGCTGCGATCGTACTCTTTCCATAATCTGATACAGCCTTCGGAGTTCGGCTGTATATGCTGGGGCTTCAGTGGTCTCTTCTTCATACGCTTCTTCTTCTTCCGGGTGTCCGTGTTGTTGACTTTCCTGAGTGTCACTCCAATGGACATGTCTACCGTCTGTAGACTTTCTTCTTCTTCGTGAGGATGTGCCCTGCTCCTCTGCCTCTGAATAAAACTCCACATCAGAGAATTGTGTGCTTTGTAGGAATGCTTCGAAATCCTGGGGGTCCAGTCCTTCAGCCTCTCCAGTGGCAGCAAATTCGAATTCAGGTGTGACAGGAGGGGCCGATGGGGTAGGTTGTGTCGTAGTGTCGGATTCCGACTTGGGTATCCTAATGGTAAAGGGAGGTACCGTGCCCTCTCTTAATGGTGATGCCTCAGGAGTAGTCAGGACTTCCCTTGTCTGGACACACGGGATCGCGCCCCTCATGCGCTTGGACTGATGTGTGGATGTCTTGAGCCTTTTAAACATTTGTAATTGTGCCCAAGTTAAGGCACGCTCAATGGGGACATCATATGCCAAGCATCGGTAAATGATGCGTGTGAGTGCACAGCATCCGTTCACCACTAATTTCCTAGAAGCCCGTTTGTTCGCTTCATACAACTGATCTATAATCCACACTGGTAGTTTAATAGGTAGCGCACCTGCTTCTGCCAAGTAGAGAGCAAACCAGATCTTCTTGTGTGGTTGCGTGAATCGGTCTTGACCGGGGAAGGCGAAATGTTGCATGCACATGCGGAGAGGGATGGACACATTTGGGGTGAGGGCTGCCATGTCTTTCAGCTTCACTACTTTCCTGTCCTTCATGTTGTTGGGAACGAGAGCATCCTTTTCTGAGGGTACATGAGTGCCATGCATCTTTAAAGCATCACTCACCAGCTCCACAGTAAGTTCAAACCTCTTCAACTCGTTGTTGCCCAGCAATGAGGGGAGAACAAATGATCCGGGTTGGTCCTTATCTTCATGAGCTTGTAATGTAGAGACCAGATAGTAACATCGGAGGAGGTCGGGTTTAGGTAGTGGAGCTTCAAAATATTCCGCCAACCCTGCTCGTTCCCATATGATCTGGAGGTCTTCTGTGTTCTGTAAAGTCTCGAACTCCTTGGAGAAAAATTGGAAACGCACCCATGATCTGTCATACTCGCATTTAGACTCCCAGATATACTTAGCCTCTCTTAATGGACCGGGCATGCCATTGAACCAATGAGAGTTGGCATGGACTCTTTCCGTGATTCCTGTAGGTGGGCCTGGCACCGGGAGTTGCTGAAGGTGTTGCATCTCCATTGGTCGTTCAGTAGGGGGCACGTCCACAGGTAGGCTATCCACATCAATTCCTGCAGTAAGTATCCCTACTTGTGAGCCCGAACCTGTCGCTTCTGCCATTTTACTGCTTGCCTTCTGATTCTGTGAGAATATAGAAGCATGTGTTAATATCGTAATGGACAGACTAAATCTGTTGCTGTCCCCGTTACAACATTAACATGAGGTATATGGTGAGTTAGTGGTTAGTAAGTGCACGAAGACAGTGAGTGTAGTTAACGTGTGTGTATTCCTAGGAGACTAATGCCGTTAGTAAGTGGGGTGAATTTACAAATCGGGGTGGGGGGGTTTATTACAGATCTTAGACTGCCAAATGCAGTGGATGGGCTTTGCTTTCGGTTTCGTAGAGACTCCAGAGAGCGGTGTCGGTGTCGCTGTTTGGGAATGGGGCCTTTTAGGGACCCACTTATAAGTGATTACATGCATACTCATGGGTCTTTGTGTGTTCCTAAGTGTTGAGCACGAGGGAATTCTGGTGGTACTCGTAGATGGGTTATGCTGCATAGGTTGCGGCCTTGGCTTAACTACTTGTGCCCTCAAGCAAGCCTTAGGCACCCAAATTTGTCTAGATTGTGGGCTTGCCTTCATCGACTTCTTGGGCACCCAAATAGATTTTACTTTAGCAGAAGAATTTCTGAAAGACTCCTTATTAGCGTTGTGTTGTTGGTTACTAATAAGAGGCCTTGTCCGTGTAGTTGACGGTGGTGCAGCCGGTCGTTCGCCTTTCCGCACCCACACCTGGTTGATTTTCAGGGGCATTCTGCTGCGCAGGTACTTTTGATCTCGGACATAGGTAGTACTCTGCTTCTTCTGCCTGTGATCCGCCTTTGGTTGCTGCCTCCTTCTGGCCTTTGGAAAAGAAGGGAGTTCCGTCGCATCCTTGACTCCTTTTTTGCAATTATCATTCCTCTGCAACACAGGGTTTTGAACAAGAACAGTATGGTCATCTTCATGTGTACCCCTGGAAGGACCAGGAGTCTGTGCCTTTCCTAGTTCCTTGAGTGCTCCATTGTCTAATTCTACTGTAACTCGACTATGATTGAGCCAAGCCTGGAGAAGTCCACTTCTTAGGTTTAGATTGACTGCTTGGTCATAGATCTAATCCTGACCCAAGACGAGGGGTTCAGTGAGATCCTCATCTTGACACACTAGTACTTTAACGGTCATTGCCTCGTCGTGAATGTAGAGGGGAAGTTCCACCTCGCCCATGCAAGGGGTTTCCACGCCTCCCAATCCTATGAGATATGCTTCCACAGGATGGACAGTTAACTGTAACTCTTGACAGTAAGACAATTTAATAGCACTAGTGGCAGCACCTGAGTCAATCAAGGCTCTTACGGTCCTTGCACTCTTTCCTTGTCCTATATCTATGGTTATGAAAGGACGTCTATCAATTATTCTATTCGAGCTTGTTCCTGCAACTTCACACATGGCCATGGGATATCCTTGATCTGCATGGTCAACTGTTCTAGTCTGATCTCGGCCTTGTCTGCGTAACTTCATCCTTCTGATGCGTTCTAAAGCCTCTGCTTGAGCCTCTTCTCGAATGCGCTTTTCTTCCTCTTTGCGTTTCTTAGCAGTGTTGAGTCGGCTGAGCATTTCCTCCGTGAGGGGTTCTTGATATAACTTGACTCTGCAACCGCTAATATAATTTGGGAGAACATCACCTTCTAATGTGGCCAATTGTACTGCTCCGCTCGTGGAGATCCTATTGATGATCATAGGTCCGTAGCCTCTCTTTTCTAGCTTCCTTGCGTGTTGTTTTAGTGTATAGACTAAGACTAGATCTCCTGCTTTCAAGCCTTTATCCTTCACGTGGGCATCAAAGTATGCCTTCTGTCTCTTCTTGGCTGCATATATTCCTGCAGTGGCTCTCAGTCTTGTTTCTCCTAATCGTTCAAGATCAAAGATCCTAGAGGAGAGCTCATGACCTGTCCATTCATACTCTTGTGCTACTCTCAATGTAGGAATCAGGAAGTCCAAGGGTAGCACAACGTTTTGACCGAATACCATCTGAAAGGGGGTGGCTTGGAGTACCGTTTTGTAGGCAACTCGGTATGCCCAAACAGCATGGTGTAGCTGTTTGTCCCAGTCAGAGCGTTTAGTGTTCACTAATTTCGTCAGTACATTACATAAAATCTTATTAGTGCTCTCAGCTTGTCCATTAGCTTGAGGGTGATAAGGGGCAGACTTCTTGTGTATTACCAAGAATTCTTGGAGTAGATTTTCAATTACTTCGTTTAAGAAATGAGAGCCTCTATCACTCACAAGCTCTATAGGTAGCCCGTATCTTGTGAATACATTCTCAAACAAGAATTTAGCAGTTGTTTGAGCGTCGTTCTTTGTTGTAGCCTTTACCTCTACCCACTTGGTGAGATAATCTGTTGCCACAATGATGTATTCCGCATGAGAACCCTTAGCTGGGGGATTAATAGGACCTACGAAGTCTATTCCCCACTTAGAGAATGCACGTCCACCCATCATAGGTTTCAGTGGCATCTCATCTTTGCGTATAGGATACTGAGTCCTCTGACATACATCACACCGTTTCACATAGGTATGTGCATCCATGTGAAAGGTAGGCCACCAGAAGCCCGCAAATAGTATCGCCTTGATTACCCGATCTGGTCCAAAGTGTCCTCCTGCTACACCTTGGTGAGCAGTTTCCAAGATCTTCAGATATTCACTTTCGTGGACACATAGTCTCAGGTAACCATCTTTACCGCGCTTATATAGATTATTACCGATGAGTGAGTAATCCTGGGCTTCTTGTTCTAAACTCTTTTTCCTAGCTAGAGTCATGTCTGGAGGGAATGTATTTGTTCTCAAGAATGATACTAGAGGTTCACTCCAATCTGGCACAATGGATACTTGATAGAGAGTGGCATGTTCCACCGGTGGTTTAGTGCAACAGATTGGGCATTCCTTGCACAACTTTTGGACATCCGCTTCCATGGTTGGCCAGTGCGCTCCGAATCTCTTTAGAGTCTGTAAAGTTCGTTGCTTTGAATGGTGTTGCTCTAACGCACCTACATGTGCTAATTGCAACCATTTAGCATACTCATCCTCTTCTACGCAACAAGCCAAGATCCCTTGATCCGTGTGCTTGTACATACTTCCTGCCATGATGTGGTACTTTTGGGCTTTTACAACCTCTCTATTCCGTGTGTTTACCACTGGATGGCTAGGCCCGTACGTCAATACTGGTACCAATGGCTTAGCCCACTGCGGTACTACTTCCAAATTAAACAAGTAAGCATCAGGAAGGTCATCTGACACTCCTTGTGGGGCTTCTCCCGATGTGAGCCTAGAGAGGTGATCTGCTCGTAAGTGAGTCCTACCTTTTCTTACCACAACCTCAAAATCATATTCCATTAGCAAGAGAAACCATCTTACTAATCTTCCCGTATTGCATGGCTTGTTTACTAAATACAACAATGCCTGATGGTCCGTAAAAAATTTAAACTTATTTGCAAGCAAATAATGTCTAAACTTTTTAACTGCATATACCATGCCTAATCCTTCTCGTTCAGTAGTGGTATAATTCCGTTCAGCCGCATTCAATTGTCTACTGGCATAGGCAATTGGAAGATCCATATTACCTTCACCAGTAGGTTGTGCAAGCACACATCCAATAGCGTAATTGGATGCATCAACATGAACATGGAATGGCTTATTCCAATCTGGTGTGGTCAAGATTGGTGCTGAACATAATCTTCGTTTAAGCTCTTGGAAGGAGTTCTCACATTCATCCGTCCACTCAAAGTTTGTCAGAAGTCCGTACATGGGCTTTGCAATGACAGCATACATGTGTATAAATCGTCGGTAATAACCACAGTGCCCCATGAAAGCTTGTACTTCCTTGACATTCGTTGGCCTAGGTAGCTCTGCTATGGCTCTCACTTTTTCTTCATCGGTAGATATGCCATTCTTTGACACTATGTGTCCTAGAATCTTGCCTTGCCTGACCATAAAAACACACTTTTCTGGGTTCAGGCAGACTTGGTATTCTCTACATTTGTCAAAGATTTGTCTGAGTTCAGGAATATGGGTTTGTCTAACATTGGAATGAGCACAGAGATCATCAACGTAGACTTCTAAACTCTTCCTCAGAAACTCCTTAAACACGTGGCACATCAGCCTCTGGAAGGTGGCTGGTGCATTGGTAAGCCCAAATGGCATTACTCTAAAAGCAAAAATGCCCCATTCTGTGGCAAAGGCTGTCTTGTGCTGATCCTCTGGAGCTATGGCTACTTGATTGTAGCCAGAAAATCCATCAAGGAAGCTGTACACTTCCTTGCCTGCCACTCTTTCTAAGAGATGTTCTGTGATGGGAAGCGGATAGTTATCTCGAATCGTGGCGGCATTAACCTTTTTCAAGTTAATGCACACACGCAGCTTCCCATTCTTCTTGGGCACCACCACGATGGGGGATACCCATTCGGTGTGCTCAATTTCGTAGATAAATCCAGCTTCAACCAGTCTATCTATCTCTTCCTTGATCTTAGCAGCGTAATTATCATTATATGTATAAGGCTTTTGCTTAGAGGGTTTAGCATCTGAAGTCATGGGAATGGTGTGTGAGCATATGTCAGGGTCAACACCTTTCAAATCCTTGTAACTCCAAGCGAATACATCTCTGTATTCTCTTAGCAAGGCAATCAACTCTTGCTCTTCTTCTTCTGTCAAGTCATGGCCTATATACGTGCATCTCTCCTCTCCTTCTTCTATGGCCACTACTATTTTCTTAGTAGTTTCTTTGTTATCATAGGCCTCTCCTGATTGTGCCTCTCGTTTAGGCATTCTTATCATGACTCTCCTGTCATCTATCTCATACTTCTTAAAGTTTTCTGGGACCTCAAACAAAGATTCTTCCTCTTCTGGTAAGGCTTCTCTCTTCTTTCGTTTCTTTCCTTCTTCCTTAGGGGTCATATGCGTTGCTAATCTTACATCATTTGTAACTTCTCCATGCTTCTGAGGTTGACATTCTACTTCATGGAAGTATTCTTCATCTGATGCAAATGGTGGGTCCATAATGATTGACTCTAGATCGGAGTCACTTGCATCCGCAAATGTATCAGGGCTAGGTTCGCATTCTTCTAGAACGGCCTCTCCCATGATTGGCTCTATGGAGAAGACTGAAATATCATAGCCATCCTCATCACAGTGAGGTGTCCATTGTTCTTCGTTGATGGCTACGTCCATTGTTGCTAAGATTTCTGCCCAACCGTGAGGTTCAAATTCTTCGTCTGGAAAAACTACAGGTGCATAGGCTGGGTCTTGGATTGATCTATGGGTTTCTTTCGCACCTACCTCTCTGGCTTTCTCTCTCTTCTCTTCTTCTACTTCTACCTTGCACATCCATAAGTGGGTGTCTTCATGCATCCATGAGGATCCAGACCCTATGGAATGCACCGATTCTGTATCATCTTTGGCTCTATGGATGGGATTCCACTGGATAGGAGGGACATCTCTATGATAGTAATCCTTGAGATTAACTTTGGTTGTAACACCCAAGTGCTGCAGGTACAAAGAATTGGTTCCCCAATCCTGTACCACTTGCAACTGTCGCATAAATGGTCTTCCTAAAATCATCTCATAAGCATGGTTTTTGCTGAAGTCACATATAGCAAAGCTATGCTCAAACTCAACACCACAAGTGGTGAGAGTTATTCCTTCAAGCAATCCTAAGGGTTTCTCAATATGACCATCGGCCATTTGCAATTTCATTCTCGTTGGCCTGAGTGCTGGCTTGCCCCAACGCTTCCATAAGGAGGTAGTGGCAATTGCAACTCCTGCACCTGAGTCCAAAATTGCCTTCGTGGTGTAGTCCTGGTAGGTGATGGGAAGATAGGTGTTCCCTTCTTCACCTTCACACATATCTCCTATCTTATCCAGGGGAATTTCTGGCACTGTCCTATGGGATCCTACCTGGGAACGAGGTTTTGCTATCTCTGGTACTTGTTTGGCTACATGTTTCCATAATTCAGGTCTAACCTTGAGTAGCTCTTCTAACTTGAGATTACACTGCACGTTAGTGTTCTTCACTACCTCTGTGTTCCTAGGTATGACTGAGTCGTCGTTCCTTACCATGACTGTGGGTGCTCTCATACATGTGGACTTTGCTTCCCATGGGCCTGTGAAGTGGGGTAGCTCTTGTATGGAATTAGACCCAAAGTCTAATCTCTCGTGAGACTGAACACTCTCATGCTCCCCGTAAATAGATGGGATGTCTTGTGGGAATTGGTCGTGTGCATCGTCCACAAGTTCAAAAGGAGGGGCGACCTCGCTTTCGTTATCCCATTTGTCTTCTTGAATCTCTCGTAGGAAGTCTGGTGCAAACCGATTCATAGAAGAAGAAGTGTCTGGCTCCATAGAATTGGGCGCATAAGCAACCTGTGAAGGAGGGCTGATTCTATTGTTGACTCTCTCCTCGTTCTCGCAAATGGCTGGCGCACAAGCTTCTTGGGGAGGATTACTTATTCTATTACTTTTCCGAACAGGCTCACACATTCCCTGAGAAGGAATGTAGGCAACCTGTGGAGGTACTTGAGCTTTCGAGGGAGGCTCATCTGCCTTTTGGGGGGGAAGATAAGCTTCTTGAGGAGGCCCACGGGCTTCCTGAAGAGGCTGGCTTACTCGTTCTCTTGCCCTTTCCTTTCTTTGAGGGGTAGGTTCCTTTTCTGGCTGTGCTATTGGCCTCTCTATTCTTTCTAAGGAGGGGAAGTTGTCCGGTTTAGGGGCATTGGCCACATACACTTCTGATTGGGAATGATTCCTGTTTTTGCTTGCTTTTTCTTGGTCTTGATTTTTTTCTTCCTTGTCAGATCTTGCAATTATCCTCTCTAACTTCTCTAGGAATCCATCCAAGTGTAATTGCGTTTTGGCTGAGCCTGAGTAATTGAAAAGGCGACTGGCTTCAAACATAGTCTGAGCCAATGCGACCATTTTCGCGCATAGTTTGGTTCTTTCTATCTCTAGGTCAGCTCTAGGATAGCACTTGTCATGATCCGTGACGTTTGGCCCTTCTTGGATTCTGGCCTGATATGCTTTAAGCATCATGTCTATGTCTTCGGGAGTGGGATCAGCTAATACCGATCCTGTTTGGGGTGGTGGGTGGATTACGTGGGCTGTCTTAGAGGGTGAAGGGATGGAGGGTGATGGGGATGGTAGCGGTGGGAATGTGTGAGAGTGCGGTTGAGATGTGATCTCTATGATTTTAGCCTTGGTTTCTCGTAGACTTTCCTCAAGTTCACTCATCTTCTTTGCCCATTGCCTTTTCATACGTTCGCGGCTATCTTTCCACGCTCTTGTTCTCTTTTTATTTTGGCTCTCAGTATCGCTAGCATCTAGGCTCTTTTCTTGGCCTACCCCTTGGTTTTGCTGCAATGCCTGAGCCCTAGTGACTACCTGTACTGGTGCAGTGGAAGTGACGCTTCCTGAGGAGTCTACCACTAACCCAACAACGTTGATAGGGGTGATTTTTGGCATGCTATTGGGGTTCTTTGGGCAATCTCGTAAGAGATGCTCTTTTCCGCAATCTTGGCAGAAGCCTTGGATCGTCACCGACTGGGTTTGCGTAGGTGGAGGCAAGGGACAATCACGAATGAGGTGATCTCCTTGGCATCTGTAGCACGGTCCTCTAGGAAATGGTGGTCGTACTTGCCTAGGTTGAGGTCTAGGATTGGGATTTGCATACATGACGTTCGTGTGATCTGACTCCCAACTAAGTTCGTTTGGCTCTTCACCATAGTAGGACTCGCCATGTTCTGGAGACTGCATGTAGTAAGCCTGGGGGCTATCCACATGGGTAGAATCAAAGCTATGATCACTTGGGTCATTTTCAGAGATCAAGGGTGTTACTGGGACTATAGCTCTATTCAGGTTCTCTTCTGCAGCAGTATACTTTACCGGAATCACATTAGCTGGGGCTGGGGGTTGTTGTGCTAGCACAGGCTGAGGCCTTTGTTGGTTTTGATATTGAGGTTGGAAATTTTGTTGTGGCCTGCCATATGGTTGTGGAGGGTACTGGTTCTGGTATCTGCCTTGTTGGTAGGGCTGAGGGTAGGGTTGCCTAACCGCCTGCTTGTTGTATGGGCAATCTTATGCGGTGTGGTTGGTGTATCTCCGTTCTATGGTGCAGTACTGGCTACTAGGGTTTACTTGGGGTTGAGCCATAATAGGGCAGACATTCGCCATGTGTTCACCACCTCATGTATAGCATCTTTTCACTGGAGCAAACCTTGGAATTTGTTTGCTAGTTACTCCTAATTTCTGAGCTACCTTTTCGGCAAGTTCCTCAATTGATGTGGACTGCGTGGAAGAGTGACTACATGCACTATCTGAATCTTTATAGATTTTGGAAAGCTCTAGTTCTTCCCCTAGGTTATCTTCAATGTCAATGCACATGCGTACACACTCTTCTATAGTCCTAGGGTCTTTCAGATACACATAAGATCTCAATTTCGTACTCAACAATCCATCCAGGAATAAGGCTACTTGTTTGGCAGATGTGGGTAGCTCCGAAATAGGGCACCTTTCCAGATATTGTCTAAATCTTCTTCCGGCCAATCTGACAGTCTCTTGGGGGGTCTGTTTGAAGCTGTGGATCAATGAGGAGGTATTGTGTCTTATGCCGCTCTTAGAGAACTCTACAATGAATGCCTCTAGGAGTTGATCTATGCTCCTGAACTGATGCTCATCTAATGGCTGAAACCATGTAAGTGCCGTGTTCCTAAGAGTTAGACCGAAGGCATTGTACTGCGTGAACAGATCTTCCACTTGTTCAGCTCTCAAGACTTGCTTGAACTCTGCCACATGATCATAGGGATCTCCTGTGCCGTCAAAGTAATTCTTCATGGACTTAACTAGCTGGGTGGGTCTCAAAGTTCTTGTATGCTCTCTAGGCCTCAGCAGAGGGAATCCATCTACATTTCTTTGGTTCCTGTGGGCTCTATGCATCTCAGGTTCTACCCTATTCGTCTCTGTTCTCGTTCTTTCTCTGCCTACAGGGTTGGCAAAACTTACTTCTGGTCTATCTTTACTTCTGTCTCTTTGCATACCATGAGCCTGGGATGTTCCAGCTCCAGGGTGACCATAGGATACATTTGATCTTGGTTGGGGGAAAATGAATTCACCCTTCCAAGTGTAGGCATGCCTATCATTTTCTGTCACCACAAAGATCCGTTCCGAAGCATGATCTAAGTACGTCACTCTGCCTGGGCTATCCGGATCCTTAAACTCATAGATCATGATTGTTCCTATATCAATTGGGTGATCCGGTTTATACCTCCAGAAGGCTTCCTCCGTTTCTCGATTGAGAAGCAAATCTATGCACTTGTTATCTTGGGGGACCCACTCAGGCGTGATAATCCTAGTGAGAACTGATTTACCTCGAGGGGTTCTAGGTTCTACTCCCATATTTCCTTGTTCCAAGTCGCCTAAGTCCGCTTCTGAGATTACGTTTCCAAATTCGTCTGTCCTATCTGGATGACTGGTGACTACGTATATGGTTCCTTCCTTGTCCAGGTATGCACCGTTTTCAAACTTGACAACTGGGTGCTCTAGTCCTATGGATTGGTCAGGGTTTTTAATCTGGACCACGGATCTTCCTAGGCCGTCCTCATAGATGCTAGCACCTAATCGGTTGGTCCTAAGGTATTCCAACTGTGTTTTGTAAGGGCCTTCTACCCTGTACAAGTAAGGCACACCTGAACTTCCCGTAGGCCTGTCCATGCCTTGCGACATCTCTGACTCACTGGTATCAGAGCTAGGATAATGAGAGTGGCGCCTCAACTGCTGGGCCCAAGACCCTGCAGTGTGATTGACACTAGCCTCTGAAGACCTAAGGCTTTGTCTCTCTCTTACTAGGTGTCGTCCTGATCTAAGGTTCATATGCCTGTCTAGGTAGCACAGTTCTTCGCCCAGAGTACAACCTCGTTGCCGATCAATTGGTACCAGTCACTTGATTCTTGTTAGTTATTTTATCGTGTTTGAGTTCTTGTCTGATATCACGTCGTCAGGAATACTTGAATGTTGTTTCGTACTTACAGTTGACCGTTCTACGTTAAGTTCTTTCCCTTTAAAATTCTCGACAGTACAAGGATTATGCCCTTAGCTTGAACTTGGGTTTTTAGGTGGTCTTCAACTTGATAGTGGCCTATCGTCGCCCTGACTTACTCCTACTTCTAATCGTTCTTAGCCTAAGCTAGGAATTGACGAAGAGGAGTTGAGAATAGTCCGACCTTTCTTGCCGAACCTTTGCTCTTTAGTGCTCGAGAAGTTGATTCTCAAGCGTGCGCCACACCCTTGCTTGGATACTCTCAGTTGCTTCTCAATAGGCCTGCATAAATCCCAAGATTAGCTCCAAGTAGACCTTTCAATTGACAGACAATTTATTTCAGACACTTTGTTAATGACCCTTGTTCCCCCTTTTGCATTGTTAGAAATTTACTCTAGAGCTCCCTTGGTGTTCCTACCCCTCAGTGTGTCAACTTCCAAATATCCTATCTGAAAATCAACACGTTATTCTTATAAAAAACAGTTGAGGGCGTGTAGTATATGTCACGAGCTTTCCGACAAGCCCTAGAGCTCAGAAAATGGATTTCGTATGAAAAAGTTATGACCGTTCAGGGTTTAGGGGGTTAACTAGACAAACAGAACCTTTCGGGGGTTTTAATGCATTTTCTAAGGCCTTCGTAAGTAGATGGGTACATGAAAGTGCAAATATGCCCAAAATTTAGCCCAAATTTCCAAAAATTCACTCCTTAATTTTTTGCCGAAAATGCCTGTCTATCGCGATAGACGGTGTCTGTCACGATAGACACAATCTATCGTGGGGACTGTCTGTCGCGATAGACGGTGTCTGTCGCGATAGACGGTGTCTATCGTGAAATTCTGTCTGTCGCGATAGACGGTGTCTGTCGCGATAGACGCTATCTATCGTGGATTTCTGTCTGTCGCGATAGACGGTGTCTGTCGCGATAGACGCTATCTATCGTGGATTTCTGTCTGTCGCGATAGACGGTGTCTGTCGCGATAGACGGTGTCTGTCGCGGATTTCTGTCTGTCGCGATAGACGATGTCTGTCGCGATAGACGCTATCTATCGTGGATTTCTGTCTGTCGCGATAGACGGTGTCTGTCGCGATAGACGGTGTCTGTCGCGGATTTCTGTCTGTCGCGATAGACGCTATCTATCGTGGATTTCTGTCTGTCGCGATAGACGGTGTCTGTCGCGATAGACGGTATCTGTCGCGGATTTCTGTCTGTCGCGATAGACGGTGTCTGTCGCGATAGACGCTATCTATCGTGGATTTCTGTCTGTCGCGATAGACAGTGTCTGTCGCGATGGACAGTGTCTGTCGCGATAGACTGAAAAAATGCAAATTTTTGAAAAACTTCTAGTGATCTAGAGTGCCCTCAAGGTGTAGGTTACAATGATAAACATGCATTCACAAAATATTAAGATTTTCTGTCTGTCGCGATAGACAGAGGCTGTCGTCCCGGGACCTGTGCAGAGCCTGTCGTACCTGCGCACACTGCTGGGGATGATGGTACAGCAAAAAACCTGCAAAATAGCTCAGAAAACATGCAAAAACAGCACATGCAAGTTCGCTCTCTCGCTCTCTCTCACAAGTGAAATGAGGGAAATGAGGTGGAGGTGGGGATATAGTCAAAAAACTGAAATTTTCGCGATGATGGAGATGGACGTGGGAGATGGTGATGATGATGATGGTGAAGAAAGTAAAAGAAAATCGATGAGAGTGAAGAAAATACCTACAACTCCAACGCGTCAACTCTACGTCTTACCATCACACGCTCGTCCTCAAAGCTCGATCCCCGGCAACGGCGCCAAAATTTGGTGTAGCTCAATGATGAGTAGCACCTCCTTTAATGTCAATCCGGGAAGACGTGAGGATGGTATGAAGACCTCGAGCAAGTGGCGGCACAAGTGCGTGAGTGAGAAGCACACAAGCATGCACACACATACACACACACACGCGCACACAAGGCAAGACAAAGAGTGAGAATCAATGGAGCTTTTAGATTACTTTCAAAATGCTCTTACAAGTTCGTTTCAATTACAATCTCACCTCAAAAATGAGCTCTCTAGCTCTTTTTATAGTTTTTGACTAGCTTTTGGCCCTGTCCAGACCTAGTGTCCGGCCTAGTTAAAAATTAGGTTCCAGGGCTTATTTGAGGGCTCAAACGAAGTCTAAAAATTATGAAATTTGGTACGATGGTACTTCTAATACTCCTCAAGCTCGAGGACTCCTCGGCTTGCACAAAATGGAGTCTAATCTACCAAAAACGGGATTTACAATGTTTGTGTAGTGATTAAAATCACTTGGGTTGTACATAATCTATGGGAAAAAATGATCTGGCCTTGTTGCCGTATTGTGCATGACTCCTTTGTTGCTTTGTATGCCAACACCTGGCATCTACCCCCACACAAAATCGATGCCATGCATCGGTTCTTTATGTTCTGTTTGCTGTATTGAAGAGCTCATTTAATTGTCTTTCCACTTTTTTCTGCAGAAACCAAAGAAAAGTAGGTCTACAGAGCTACTACATGATTGCCCCCCTGCATTCCTGGCTCACATTCAAAGAGCAAGGCATGAGAAATCTAGACTGAAAGCCAAGGAGATGGATTTTGATGATGAGCCTGATCTAAAATGTTTCTCCAATCCCCTAGACCCCCTTAGGCCTGTATATTACAATGTATTCTGTAGTGATGTAAATAATATTGTTCTGTTGTGCCTAGAAAACATTACTCCCTTCTCATAGCAGACATACCCTATGGATTTAGGATGTTGGGATCAGTTAATGATGATGAACCCTTCAAACACCCTCAGATTCGGAAGATGGTCACTGATTTTGCAGAGTTGACTATGTCTCCTCTTTGGAGGATAGTAATTTTCCATAGCAGAGACCAGTCTTTCTCTGTTTCAACTGCTCTGAAGGCAAGATGTCATGCTGTGGAGTGCCTCACGTGGTAAGTAATCTTCTTTCTATCTCCATGCCGCTTTAATGATGCTCTCTGTGACTCATAGTTCTTGTTTGCAGGGTGAAGACAAACGTAAATCACACTCCTTTGCATAGGTTTGTGAGCTCCACTGAATGCATTACAGTTGGCTATTATGATGAAGTAAGCAAAAGGAGAGTCAGGGAGCATTGCAATGAGAATGGGATCTCAAATGTGCTCATGTTCCCAGCCGTTACCAAGAAACTTCGTCATGTAGCTGGGGACATGACATTGGTTAACCCCTATCAGAAGCCACAAAAACTCATAATGAGATTGCTTCAGCTATTCTCCAATGATGATGACTGGGTCCTAGACCTTTTTTCGGGCACAGGTAATTTCAATTTTCACAGTTTTCATTAGTCATGGTTGATTGACGCCTCTAAGTGGTTTTCTGCTGTTTCAGGAACGACTTTGGCTTGCTCCTTAAAGATGTTCAGGCACTGCATAGCTGTGGAGAAGGATGATGCTCAAGTGAGCTTCATTAGAATGAGAATCAATGGGCTGAATGAATGCCCAGATGAAGACCAAGAGGTTGGAAGGAAGCACATTGCAGACACGGAGAGATTCCAACCGGCTTTAAGGGAGCCTGTTCCCCCACTTGCAGATGAACCGGGGGACATGGCTGACCTTGAAGAGCCAATCTTGGAGCAAGAGAGGCAGGATATGTGTTCTAATGTTCCAGAGGATCCCAATATCCTTGAGCCTGAGGAAAGCTATGATCATCTTCTATTGTAGATTCATATTACTCTTGTAGAACACATGAAATTTAAAAAATCATTTTAATAGAAATATAATGTCGAGTTCTGCTTTCACTTTGTGTTCAGCTTGATTTATCTTGAGCATTTCTCTCATCATGTGTGAATGTTTCTTAGTATAATTTTGTTGATTATTATCTTCTCTTGGGAATGCTTTTGTGAAATGTATTCATATTCTGTGAATATGGCCAGGCATTCAATGAGGATCTTAACCATACAAAGGTGATGATCTTAATTGCCTTGTTAAAATGTTCCGATTTTTGCAACACATGTACTCTAATTTTCGAGTAACTTTTAATCAGCTATAATGTGTGCTTGTTGAGGTTATAGATGTAATGAAGGAGCTTCCCGAACTCTTACTTGTACCTTCAACTCTAATCTATTGTCAAAGATCATGATGTGGGATTCTTGATCATGCTGAACAACTAGTTTTCATGGCAACAAGAATTTTATTTTATCTATCTTGACTACTTGGGATATGAGATCAAGCTTCTAGTGACAATATTTACAAGCAAGAACAAGTGATGCTTTCTAGATATTGTAAAATGCCCACTTTATTGCTTGATATAGTGGTCTTTAGGTAAAAAGGAATAGAGAACATGTCTTTGTTTTCCTTTGTTGTGACTCAGTGTTGGTCAAATCTTATCCAAATTTGGAGTTCTTGGGCTTGTTAGAAAGCTCTCTCAGAGATCTTTCTAGGGAGTGGCTATAAGCCATACTTTGGGTCCAGATATTGCCTGCAACAGAGGTTGGAATTGGCTTGTTCTTTATCGAGTACCTTCAACAAAGCACATCTTGAAGACGTATGCGATCCACAAACCAAAAGGGAGTTGATAATCTACCCGTAGCTCTTCAATTGGATGCTTCAAGAATATCAAAGAAAATCTTAGATAAGTATTTAGTAAATATTTGGTTGATTATTGTTGTTTATTGTGCATATTAGAAATATTCATGCATTACGCGTAGGACGATGTAAGTAGAGTGTAAATAGAGATATATATTCGATGCTTGAGCTTTTCTTACAGGTGGTAAGTATTGACAGGTATCGACATGTATTGACAAGATATATATATATATATATATATATATATATATATATATATATATATATATATATATATATATATATATATATATATATATATATATATATATATATATATATATATATATATATATATATTGATTGAGGGCGTGTAGAGCCCAGCAGCATATTTGGAAAAGTTTTCTATTGCAGGTGTTTGTTGAGAAGACAAAATAGATCGTGCCTGCCGGCACTGATGATTTGATTTTTGAATGCTTGAAGTTTTTTTTTTCAAAATTATTTCAGATTTCAAAGTGACACCGTTAGGCTGCCGAAATTTCTAAAAATTAGCATGCATGTGCATTGAAGTTTAGAAAATATATTAAAGTTTCTTTCTTTTGACTTTTTCTGTTAAGCAAAGGCTTTGATTGGTTCTTTTTCCACTTGCCACTAGTATTTACGTTTGATTAGTTTTATAAAAGAAAAAAGAAGAGAAAACCAAAAGAAAAGTTTCTTGCCTTTAGTCCTAGTATGGAACCCAAACCTTCATCACCTGTTAGGACAGATACCCTTATGCCTCAACCTCCAGTTGATCCAATTCAAGCCATGAACAATAGAATTCATCCTTAGAAAGTTCTCTTCATGATATCTTGGAACACGTGCATGGTTCTAAGAAAGAAGAAGAGCCGCTTGATTCTGATTTTCCAGAGATGGAGGTAGATGCTCCAGATGAGCATCAAACTTCAAAAGTCCTTAAAGATAGCGTCTTAGTTAGAGAAGAAAGATGGCAGCTTAAGGATCTTAAGCCGCCAAGATATCATGGCTCAACTAGCGCTAGGACTGCTGACGCGGTTGAGCAGTGGCTCAGCAAGTGGGAACAGTGTTTCCGCCTGTGTCATATCACTGATGATAGGCACAAGATTCAGCAGGCCAGTTATAATCTTATGGATGTCGCACATAGGTGGTGGCGTAAGATAGAGAAGGATAAGAAGGAGCCCACGACATGGGATCAATTCAAAGTCCTATTTTATAACAATTTTGTACCACCTGATGAGAGGTCTAGAGCACTAGACACCTGGTTCTTCATCAGCCAAAAGAATCAATCAGTTCAGGAATACGCAGATAAGTATAGAGAGGTACTTCTTAAAGTACCTGATACCATTCCAGAGCTTCTTCAAGTCCATAAGTTTGTTTTGGGACTCAGAGAAACTATTCGACCTTTAGTAAGGAAGCAGCAGTGTCAGTCTTTGGCACAGGCCACAGAGATGGCCTTGGTTTATGAGGACGGCCACAGGAGCACAGCTTCCCAGAGCCAGAGATCCCCATGGACTAGGGTTAGCCGACCTTTCCATACTTCGACTCCTGGTTCGGTCAGTGCATAGCCTTCTAGGGAGGCTAAGCAGGTGCACATGATCCAGACACTCTCAGGAGGAAAGAGAAAAGTGTTTGCTCTGGCTGAGAGGGCATATAACCGATCTATTCTTACCCCTCAGCAGAAAGAGAAGGCAATGAAAGAGGGTTTGTGCTATGGTTGTTTAGGGCAGCACTTGTATAAGGATTGTCCTAAAAAGAAAAAGATAGTAGCCACCATAGTCATAAATCCGACTCAGGCAGAGGGTGGGAGTGAGGATGAGTTTGGGGATTCCCCATCTCCATTATTATCTCCCATAGTGGCCATGACGGTCACTAAAAAGGTTCCGACTGTGCCAGATGTTGTGCTTTCGTCACTAGCACAGAAAGGATACCAGTTCCCAGATACTGAGCTTATTGTATTGAGAGGAGTCGTGGTAGGACAGCCTATCAAGGTACTCTTTGACACAGGTTCGACTCATAACGTTATTAGTTCTCGATTAGTCAAGAGATTATTCTTAGATACGGTACAGTCAGATTATACTTATGCCGTAGAGCTAGTCGACGGGAAGGGAACTGAAACTTGGGATAGACGAGTAGTTGATCTTCCTGTTCAAATCCAGTCCTATGAGGACAGATTGGATTTTGAGATAGCGAGATTAGCTCGATTCGACATAGTTCTTAGTAAAAAGTGGCATGCGAGGAAGAAACCAGTCATTGATTTTGCTTCGCATGTGTATCAGTTTGAGCATGAGGGAAGGAGATTACTAATCCACGAACCAGATCTCCAAGAGACACGATTGGTGACTGCTACCAAGTTGCTCAAAATTGATTGTAAGTATATCTATTTTCTTTATTTCATGTATTTGTCGTATGTTGAAATGGATTCATGTAGTCATGGAGACTCAAGTTGGAATGCTCCAGCACTTTCAGCCAAAGTGAGAGCAGAATTCTAAGAGTTGTTTTTAAAGGAATTACCATCGGGTTTGCCTCCTTGCAGGAATATAGAGCATAGAATCGAATTGTACCAGGAGCGAGTCCGACTGCTCGGCCACCATTTCGAATGAGTTTGCAGGAGGAAAATGAAGTCTGCAAGGTCGTGGACGAGTATCAAAGTTGTTTACTAAAATAGAGGAAGCCTCTCTCTTTTTGTTCTCGTATCCACTTGCATATTTCTTGTAAGAAGACCCAAATCATGCAAAAAATTACCATCACCCAACGGCTCACTCGAAGCCCTCTCCGTACGTAGTCACATGTCAGCCCTTGTATGCTCTACTCGGTATCCTGGCACTTGTCCCCATCAACCCTCGGTTGAATAACTATGGCATGTTCAACACGAGTCGATCCTCACTCCTTTAGGCCATTGCCATTCCTGCTCGTATTCTGTGTATGAAGCGCTTTCTTCACTATGTCCTTTTCTGGCTCTTTACTCGATGCATGACCTTTCTGAAGTCCTTCATGTCTAGAATTCCTGTTTTCACAACCACCCTGGTTCTCCTTACCCTTGCATTTCCAGAGGTTTTCCTTTTGATCAACTACTTCCTTACTAGGACTATCGTGATCCACACACCACTTTTCTCTCTTGGATTTACTTTTGCAATCATCGATGTGCGTTGTGTAGCACTCAACCTCGCCTATACCTGCTAACCATCCTAGTAGTTCTTGGTCCGAGTCGTCCTTGTAGACTAGTGGGACCTTATACTCACCAATCTTGGGTTGACCTTGCCTTGTTGCTTGTAAGTTAAATCCATCTTGCAAAAGGCTTTTGTAATTTTCTACTTTCAGAGAAAACTTTTCACGTACTCTTTTGCGCACATCGTTTTCAGCCACCTGCTTTTCTGGCTCTTTGATCGAGACCATTTTCCTAGCATCCTCCTTTGGGGTCACTTGCATTTGTATTCGATCGGTTCTGGGCCCAATAGTGATAAAGCCCGTTCTCCAATCATGTACACACTTGGCCTGCATCAGCCATGGTCGCCCCAATAATATAGAAAACATAGTTTCGGTGGATCTTGGTCTCACAACCAAGTAGTCAACAGAGAATTCAATGCCACCAACAATAGTTTGCACATTTTGTATTAATCTTGCAGGCTTTACCTGCGTCTGGTAAGCCATTCAGAGAGACATTGGGGTATCTTCCAGTTGTGTCAATCCCAACGCGTTCATCATGTATTCTGTCATTAGATTCATTGCGGCTCCGCTATCCAATTGCGCGCCTGGGACTGCATATCCATTGATCTCCACTGTGACTGCATGAGCATTTGAGTCCACTTGAGTCGTAATACTTTGGATCGTCCCTAAGATCACCTCGTCCACTTTTTCTTTTCTCTTCGCTTTCCTTGGTTTCTTGATAAACTCATTGTAGAATTGCTTTCTGCAGGTTGGCGAACACCTTAGTAATATGGCCAAATCCAAAGTGACTTCGGTCTCGGAAAGCCTTTGTGCAATGTCCATTCCTCCTTCTGCTTTCTTCTTTTTTGGCAACTTCTCTTGGACTTTTAGCCTTTCTGGGAATGGTGGAACACCCGGTACAAACTTTTGTGTAATTGGTGGAAGGACCTCCACCTCTTCTTCCTCATCTAAATCCCTTTGCCTATGAATCTCGTCATCGTCATTCACTTGAACTTGGCTCCCTCGGGTGTACTCTTGTGCACGAGTGACCACAGCCACCATCGGTTCTTTACCTTTCTCTTTTCCTTGATTTGCCTCTACGTGGTGGGTAGAAGTGCTAGCTCTTGGATCCAACTCCCTAATTACTACTCCAGTATTGGGCACTCTTCCTTGAGGTTTCATCGTCGGTTGTGGTTGCGGCTGTGCGTAGGTGGAAGTCTCAACCCCTCTTTGTCCTTGGCCATAATCATTTCTTTGTTGCGGGCAATCAACATCATAATGGCCCTCCCTACTACAATATCGGCACATAGGTGTAAAATCTTCTTGCTTCCTTGCATTCGGGCAATGTGCTTGTATATGCCCAAGGCACCCACATCGCCAACACTCTGGAGGTCCCATTCTCCTTTGATTTTGTGGTTCAGGCCTTTGATATCGGCCTACTTGGCCTTGGCCTCCATAAGCATACGTGGGTCTAGGCCCCCATCTAGGCACGAGAGGTTCACTTTGGCCCGGTAATCCTTGATAAGCATGGTTCCTATTGTTTAGCCACTTTCCCTTATCACGACACTCATCTTCAATGTGATTGTTCCTCTTGCAAAAGTTGCAAAAGACTCGGTTCTACGTATAATCTCAAGATTGTAGGACATTCTGTGGCCATGTGCCCATATCCTCGGCATTTCGCCCCAAATATGTTTGATCTAAACACTCCTTGACTTGGCTCGAGTGCCACTTCCTGCCTTACCGCATATGTTTCATGAGTTAGAGTGGCAGCTTTTACTGCCTAAGCCACGATTTCGATAATCCTTTCTTCGGTCAATGCCGGCTTCACCTCTTGGGGTGTGCTTGTAGCAGCCATAAATGCTGGAGGAGTTGCAGCAGGATTTTCCTGAGTAGCACCACTTGTAAGCCCAATGTCCGTACCTTGCATCGGTTCAAACAAAAGTTCTTGCCTTCGTTGTTGGCCAAGTTGGACCTCTTCCCACACGCGAGCGACATCTTTGGGAGCCACCAACGTTGTCAGTCGGCTCATACTGATATGTTGTTGAGCACTTGGATCTCTAAGTCCCGCAATAAATCTTCGTTTCAAGGTATCTTCATTTGGGGCATTTGCGCCCATCTTCCTTACCAAAGTTTCCATCCGCTGGATATAATTGTCTATACTCTCATTTACCCCCTGTCGGAGATAATCCATTTGTTGAGCTAGACGATCTTGGAAACCTTGCCTACAAAACTTAGCCAAAAAGGCATCCTTTAGCATTTGATAAGTTTGCCTTCGTGGCTCTTCCAAATTCTCATACCAGTTGGCGGCCTCATCTCTGAATATGGCCGGCAAGATTCAAAGTCTTTGCGCTTGGTCGACCACTTCATTTGCTTCACATGTGACCTCGAACAATTGGATAAAGCTATCCGGGTCCTCATCCCACAATCCGGAGAATTTAGGAAAGTCTCCTAGATGCACTTGGACTCGTTGTGCCATTTCAAACAGTGGCGTAATGTCAATATCCTCACGATTCCAGAAATTTAGTGCATGAGGCCTCAAGATCCCTCTCCTTCAAACTTTTGCACTTGATTCGCAACTCTCCTACGGGAGTACACTTTTTTGGCAGGTTTCTTCTTGCTAGTCGAGGTCGACTCACCTTGCCACTCCCACCTTTGCCTTTCTCTTTCAAGGGCTCTTCTTTGAGCGTGCTCTTCTCTTTCCGTTTGCATTTCTCCTAAGGATGAGCTCCCCTCACTCATGTACTAGATCCGGGGTCCACAAGCTCGGCCAACATGTGGCGCTAGGCGAACCTATGGCACTCCCTTATAGAGACGTGCCAAGCTTTTCCCGGAGAACGCACCAAAATGGTAACAGTCTTAGTCCAAGGGAAAGTGCATACACTCAACGGTATTTTTACCCCAACTTGTTGATGCTAAGTCAGCTTTTATCGCCCTAAGTCCCCAATTTCACTCCCTTGTACCTCTGGGGGAGACAGAAAAAAAAACATGCACAAATAGATATCCAACTCGAGTGATTACTTCTCACAACCTCTCTCTCTCTCTCTCTCTCTCTCTCTCTCTCTCTCTCTCTCTCTCTCTCTCTCTCTCTCTCTCCCACTCTCCGGCATGCATCAACGGGCTCACACACTCACTCATACACTCACATATGCACTCTCTCATGTATTCACACACGCATTTAAACCTATGCTTACATACATGCACTCTCCTTCACTTTCCCCCTCCCGCGCCTATACCCAAATACACACATGTCCAAAAAACTCCCCACGCACACCCACTTTTTTTCGTATGCACATTCACACACACTCACATATATAGTCGCACACCTCTCTGACATGCACACTCACCCTTCCCCGCATGCATTCACTATCAGCCCTTACCTCTCTTTCATGCATCCACTTCCTCATACACACACTCACTTACACACACATACACTTATACACACTCTCACTCTTTCCTACTCTCACTCCACCACACAACCACACACATCCCGACGTATATTCCCAACGCACACACACATATACTCACTTACTCACACTCCAGCACACACACACACCCCCTTTTATGTTTGGAAAAATAGATGGCAGGTAATTCAAGTGGAAGCTCAATCTACTGCCTACAAAGCTACTCATGAAGCTAGCATGTGTTCATAAGCCACTCGCAGCATAAAGTCATACAACCAAATTCCCCAAGGCGTTACATCAATGTCCTCTGAGGCAATAACAGGTTTTTGGGTCATAGGATATGTCAAGGGATATTAAAACCTATCGATGAATTCTTTTGCATTTAGCTAAATCTTATTGTCCTCGACAGTAAGTTCTCACTGGTTGTCCTAAAAGAGTCACGATGTGCTAGAAACAAAACAACATTCTTCATCACAACATGCCAACTGCATTCAAGCATTATACTTCCTACGAATCACGAAGGAAACCGATTGTCAGCTTCACTGTGGTCCTAGCATCTGGATGTCGGAAAAAATATTAGACTTCCCACAATTAGATGTTGAGTATTATGTCCAATTGACAATGCAGTACTCCATTTGCTCTGTAGCGCACACAAGGGTGCCTCTTTTCGACCTATGTCCGATGCGAAGAAAAACTATGCAGCTTGAGTGGTCGGTGAGCGTCGAGGAGATCTACACAGATAGCCTGAAGAGTGCCTCCTTCCCCTACCGGGACAAAAGCCTCTATC
>MU260071.1:145000-150000 GCA_020310875.1 Ceratopteris richardii
TTATAGGAGTTGAATGATGATTTGAATTTGAATTCAAACCAATCTCCTAGAATCTTTCACCTAAAAGTTGATTGAGATATTCCCTCAATCAATCAACCAATTTTCCACGACTTAATCAGGTAGGTGTGTGATACAAGTAATTGCCAAGTCATTTAGACTTTTACAAATGAGTAAAATGGTAATAGTCTATAAGCATAGGTTCCTATGACTCTTGCTTCATGTAGAGATATCCTTCAAAAAATCCAAGCTTTATGTGAAGTCTTCAAGGTTGATATCCAAGCCAAGTGTTAAGGCTTGAATTACACCAACAGCTCCCCCTCAAGCCAAACACTTTGGCTCAAGTCTTCATCTCTAGTCTTCAATTAATTCCTGCAATCCAATCATGGATTTAAATCTGCATAGCTTGCTTCCATCCAGAGATTTAGTAAGCAAATCTGCACATTGCATATTAGTAGACACATATGACAATTGAATATCTTTGCTAAGTAACTTCTCCCTCACATAGTGGTAATGAACCTCTATGTGTTTTGTCCTAGCATGATAAATTGGATTAGCTGCAAGGTGAAGAGAACTTGTGTTATCACCAAATATAATTGGTGGCCTTGTGTATAGGCCCAATTCTGAATATAAAAGCTTCAACCAGATGGCTTCTTGAGTGGCATTTGCTAGCCCTCTATACTCTGCCTCAGTAGATGATAAAGCTACTGTGGGTTGTTTCTTGGATGACCAAGAAATTGGTTTATCACCTGCAAAACATATGTAACCAGATGTGCTTCTCCTGTCATCCTTGCAACCTGCCCAATATGCATCTGAATATACCTTAATATCAATGTCTGATGAATAGGGAAAGTACAAACCATGATTTTGTGTTCCCTTTAGGTACTTTACTATCTTCTTTGCTGCCTCTAAATGAGGTACTCTTGGTTTGTGCATAAATTGGCTAAGTACACTAACACCATATGATATATCAATCCTGGTTAAGGTAGCATAATTTAGACTACCTACCAAACTCTGGTAACTTGTAATATCTTGGAGTTCTTCCCCTTCATGAGCACTGAGTTTGTGGTTGACCTCCATAGGAGTGCTTGAGACTTTAGCCTCCTGCAAATTAAACTTCTTGACCATGTCCTGAATATACTTCTTCTGGGTAATAAAGATACCTGAATTTGTGTAGACCAATTCAAGTCCTAGGAAATATTTCAATAATCCAAGATCATTAATCTTGAATTCCTTCATCATTTGCCCTTTGATGTGTCTAATTCCCTGAACATCATTTCCTGTAATAATGATGTCATCAACATAGACACACAAGTATATTACCTCTGAATTGTTCCTTTTGATAAACAATGATGTATCTGCTTTACTCATTATGAATCCTTGGTCTAGGAGGTAGGTTGTCAATCTGTAATTCCATGCTCTAGGTGCCTGCTTCAATCCATACAGAGCCTTCTTCAATTTACAAACATGATTTACCTTCTTGGGATCTTCATAGCCAGGTGGTTGTGACATGTAGACTTCTTCAGATATCCATCCATTCAAGAATGCATTCTTCACATCCAATTGGTACATGTTCCAATTCTTGGATGCAGCTACACTCACCATAACTCTGATAGTTGGCATCTTGGCCACAGGAGAAAATGTCTCCTCATAATCAATGCCTTGGGTTTGTGCAAAACCCTTGGCTACCAACCTAGCTTTATACCTGTTTATGGTACCATCTGAGTTCCTCTTGAGTTTGTAGATCCATCTGGATCCTATCACCTTCATAGATTCTTTCTTGGGTACCAAGTCCCAAGTATCACTTTCCTTGAGAGCCTCCATTTCTTCATCCATTGCTTCCTTCCATTCTGGTTTAGTAATTGCTTCTTCAAATGTACCTGGTTCTTCATTCAAGAGATCCTTTGCAAGATATACAGAATGCTTGGTTACAAGGGAAGTATCATACCCATACCTAATAGGCTTTTTCTTTTCTCTCTGAGACCTCCTCATTGCTTGTGTTGAGGATTCTGGATTATCTTCTAGTTGCTTCATCTTCATCTTCCCTTTGGATTTCCAAGCCTTGAACTCTTCAATGTTGATGGTGTCTTCATCATCTGAGCTTGTGTCCTCTTTCTGAATTGGTTCTTCCTTGATAAGTTTGGGAAAGTCTTCTTCCATGTCATAAGGTAGACTAACCTTCCTGCATTCATTCTCATACCATGAGTCATTCTCATCAAAGATTACATCTCTGCTTACCTTGAAGCCTTTGTTTGAGGGGTTATAGAACCTGTATCCCTTCTGATTCAAATCATAACCAATAAAGATACATTTTTCAGCTTTAGGGTCTAGCTTTCCCCTTACCTGTGAGGGAATATGCACATATGCAACACACCCAAAGATTTTGCACTGATCCAGAGATGGTCTCTTACCATGCCAAGCCTCATAGGGTGTCATTCCATCAAGTGTCTTTGATGGCAACCTGTTAATTAAATATGTGGCAGTAGATACACTCTCTGCCCAAAGATAATTTGGCAATTTCTTTTCATTTAGCATAGACCTAGCTGTTTCTACAATGAGTCTATTTCTTCTCTCAGCTACCCCATTTTGTTCAGGTGAGTACCTTGTAGTAATCTCCCTCTTGATGCCTCTTTCCTGCAAGAAATCTTCAAAGTCATTGGAGAAGTATTCTCCTCCACCATCTGACCTTAGCTTCTTCAAATGTCTACCTGTTTGATTTTCAACTAGTGCAAGGTACCTCTTGAAACAATTAAATACTTCATCTTTATGTTTCATGAAATATAAGACAGTCCACCTGCTATAGTCATCAATGAAGGACACATAGTACCTTGATCCAGATATGGATGGCTCCTTGCTAGGTCCCCAAACATCTGTATGCACCAATTCCAGATAATCTTCATGCATAAAACCTTTCTTGGTGTAGGGCAATCTGTGTGACTTACCAAATTGACAAGCCCCACACTTGTATATCATGTGTTGCTTGGATACATTAGGTATCCCAAGTACACATTGATCCCTACTTATTTGCTTTAAGGTCCTCTCTCCAATGTGACCTAATCTCTTGTGCCAAATCTCCAATTCTGATAGTGTTTGATCCTTATAGTTGTATAAAGCAATATTCTTAGTATCTTCAAGTTCAAAGGTAAACAATCTACCTGATTTTTCTCCCTTGGCTATCCTTCTGAATCCATGTCTTGGATCCTCCACATATGCACCATGTTGAGTGAACCTGACCTGTAGACCTTTTTCCACAATCTGACCTACACTCATTAGATTCTTGGTGATTGTTGGAACATACAATACTCTGCTCAATAAATTCTGATTACCATCACTAGTTTTGACATTGCCTACTTTAACAACTGAATGTTTAGTGTCATCACCTGTCTGCACTTGATGCTTGCCTTTGGGTTCTTCCAAATCAGAAAGTAATGCAACATTTCCAGCTACATGATTAGAGCAACCTGAATCAATATAGAATAAGTGATCATCCTTGATACCTGACTTAGATGTCATATTCATGATCAATAGGGAGTCATCTTGTTCCTCTGCATAATTGTTGTAATCTTTCCTATTTCTGTATCCACCTTGATAGTTGCCATTGTGATTGTAGTTGTTGTTATAATTATTGTTGTAGCCATGGTAGCCTTGAGATTGGTTGAATCTGCCTCTGCCTTGAGAGTATCCTCCTCTTTGGTGACCTCTTCCTCTTTGGTTCTTGTAGTTTTTGTAGCATTCATCTGTGGTATGGTTAGACAAGCCACAAATATTGCATGGAGATTGGTTGTAGGGTCTCCCCCTACCTGACTTACCTCCTCTGCCCCTACCTCTAGAAGATCTACCTCTCCCTGCATAGTTTGCTTGGGAGGTAGAGCCTTCTTCATCAACCTTTTTGTTTTTACCCTTGTCTTTAGCCTTCTTATCAGTATATAGGGCAGAGGGATTGTTACCTTTTGATTGCTCTCCATTCTTTGTGATCTTTGCTTCATGTGTGAAGAGTTGTCCAATCAGAGAGGCTAGATCAGGTGCTTGGATGTCCATGTATAAGTCCATTGCTGTGGTAAAGCTCTCCCACTTGTCATCTGCCTTTAGTCCATTGATCACTTGTCTGACTATTTGCTCTTCCTCAATCTCTTCTCCAACACTTGCAAGTTGGTCTGCAATGTCCTTGACTTTGGTAACAAAATCTGAGACAGATTGCTTTGATTGCTTCCTAAGAGTTGTAAACTCAACCCATAGCTGATTCTTTCTGGCCCTTGTGCTTGATGAAAAATAAGTTGACAAGGTTTCCCAAGTCTCTTGAGAAGTTTTGCAATTCCTTATATATGGTAGAAGGAAATCAGAAATAGAGTTTAGAAGATATGACCTTGCCAAAGCATCTTTTGTACACCATTGATTGAGTCTCTCTTGCTCTTCCTTGGTGGGTAGGCCTCTAGCTTTAAATGAGGGCAATTCCTCATCTCCTGATATAAATCCAAACAAGCTCCTTCCTTGTAGATAGGTCTTCATCCTTAGAGACCAAGCTTGGTAGTTGTTCCTGTCTAATTTGTCAATGAAGGAAGGGAAACCATCACCCATGTTACCTTATATGCTCTGATACCACTGTTGGGAGTGATGGTTGGATGCACTCAAGAAATGAGTTGATGCTGCAAAACCTGCTTCACACCTGCCCTCCTTTGATTCCAGATATACTTAGTAGACTCCTTGAGCTTCCAAATGATACCAAAATATGCTATGTGTACTTTGGAAATGAGTTGAGTAATGATTTGATCAAAACAGACTACTTTGTAAATCACAAGACTTGAAAACTTTCTATTTTGGTCTTGATACCTGCTCAGTGTTATGCTCAGTGTGACCAGTGTAGTTACAATTAGCAAAATTCCTTCTAGAGATATTCTATTAGCTTAGTAAGCTCCCATTTCCAAGTGAAATGAGTTAAAATGATAGACTATACTCAGAGAAATCACTTTAGCAAAATAAGGTACACCCCCGATTTTTTAGGAGAC